>RQTK01000029.1:940850-1000712 GCA_003991915.1 Elysia chlorotica | reverse complement strand
AAAAAAAAACAACAACAAAACAAAACAAAAAAAAAACCAAAACAAAACAAAAAACAACAATAAAACAACAACAACAACAACAAAACAAAGAAAAACAACCAAAATGAAAAAAAAACTGAAAAAAAAAACCCAGCGAAAGAAAACAAAACATGCAAATTACAGGAAACACTGTGTGGCTTTTCCATTGTGACGTGCTTTGCCCCCAGCAATATTTTCTGTTTTTCATTTGCGTATTGCCATTTGAAAAATCCTCCACTGTCTGGGTCGGTGTTTGTATTAGGTGACCGACTGGCTGAAAAAAGTTGTACTATCCACAAACTATTTAAAATTATCTTACTTTTGTGAATACTGTATAGAATACAGCAAATAATACTTGGGAAAAGTAGACATTAAAACAAAGATATCCCCTAAGTAGCTCAGTCGGAAGAAGTACGGTTTTAATTCTAATACGTGTAAAATTTAATTCGATTTAATCCTCCACTGTCTGGGTCGGTGTTTGTATTAGGTGACCGACTGGCTGAAAAAAGTTGTACTATCCACAAACTATTTAAAATTATCTTACTTTTGTGAATACTGTATAGAATACAGCAAATAATACTTGGGAAAAGTAGACATTAAAACAAAGATATCCCCTAAGTAGCTCAGTCGATAGAATTGTGGTTCTAATTCTAATACAGGTCAAATGTAATTCGATCGCATTAGGGTAGATCTCCAGCGACTCAGAGCCCACGGTCAGACCAGTTCCGACTTTTTTTTTTTTTAGTAGCGAGCGGTATCATCTACACCGCTATCGGCACCGACGGCCAGGCATTATGGTACGAGTGTGAGAAAAAATTCACACCAGAATGAGAAAGTTGTTGGTACATGGTTGTATTATTTCCAACTGGTTTCTCGTCAGCATAATAATTTGAACGGCTGAGACAGGCGTCCTAGTATCCCCATCCTAACTCAGCACCAGAAATAACCAGATTGAAGTCTCAAAGCTGACGTCGCATTGATCACACCTTGGGAAACGTTTTCATGTATTTAAATAGATATAGGATCAAAATTCAGAAGCGGAAATAATTTTAAAGTAATGCATAGAGCCATTCGAAAAAAAAAATGCAAACAAACCTGCTCTAAAGTTTCCTTTTTCAGGTAAGCGAGATCATCTTTCACCGTCTGAAGTTCTTCTTCGGGAATATCCACAGCTTTGGTGCAGTTGTCCTCAACTCTCGTCACCCTCCGACTCAGAATGAAGAACGCGTCTTCCACACGCTTTATTCTGCCGTCTATGGAAGACACTGTGTCCTCAACATCCGCCGCTTGGGAATCAACCGCCGCTGCTGCTGACGTTTGACCGTAGCTGCTGCTGTAACTGACGCTTAAGCTGCTGGTAGCAGACGCAAAGCAAGCTCCAGTAGCGATAGTTACGTCCCTTAGTGACAGGGCAAAGGGAGGTGACGCTACTCGCTTCCCATGATCAGTTCCAGTGTAGACGGCGCGCTGAGTTACGGGCCGTGGTGCGGATTCCGAGTAGCCGCCGAACTTGGAGGCGGGTCGCTCCAGATCCGTATTGCGGAGTCGGTAGGCGACATGGTCATAGCCCTGAGACTCGAGGGCCACAAGCAGCTCCTGAAACAATGGAATGTACTTTTATATCGTTTGGTGATGTTGTGAGTGGACTTTTTTCCTCTTTTGATTGAATATCACACTCAGCAACATACACGGCAGACGTTGAGATTGATCAATCGTAAAAGTTACTTAACATTTGCAGCTGAACTATGAAGATTACGCCACATTTCAAGTCAATAATGATGGCAATATATTATTACCCCAGTAGAGACTTACCGACAGTTAAATCGCGTGGAGATAAATCATTACAGTTGCTCACATTAAGATCTAAACAATGACAGTGACTTCACAGGTACAGCGAAATCCTGCCAGTTACTTTACATTTAGAGCTAAATAATAAGGTTATCTCGTATTAAGAGAAATCATGACAGTTACGCCATTTTCAATCATGACAATTCGTGGGCTGAGAAATAACTACGACTTTGATAATTCTGAAAAAAAAAAAGAAAAATTACGTCAATTTTTAATTTGCCAAGGCTTAAGAGTTTAAACACATGACATAGCGATATAAATAGTGACTTCTCAGCCCACGAGTTATTTCAGACTTACAGTTAAGGTTAATCTATCTGGGATTTGCGATGAGAACTCGGGCTACTGCGAAGCACCTACTTTTAAGATATAGCACTCCGACTTCAGCCCTGGAGGCGTAAATTCTGACAGTTACCTGGTATGCCAGCGGGCCCCTCAACATGATGATCTCTAGCAGACGTCGGGTTCTGTCCAATCTGGCTCCAGGGGAAGTAATCGAGTCTTTGTCGTCTGCGCTTATAATCTGAAAGTAAAGTTTTAAACTAATAGTTGGGAGCCTATAACATTTGGAAAAAAAAGTTTACCCCATTTATTTGGAACCAGTGAAAGTTTCGGTTTCGTGGTGCTATCATCATGTTCGCTGGTGGAAATTTCCCAAAAAGATGGGAATTAAGCGCTTTACCAGATTTTTCGTCAGACGGCAGAAACACCAGCACTCTAGCTGGAGAGCAGAAGACCCGCGGTTCGAATATCACCCGGTGCCTTATTGTTCGTACACGATTATTCAGGAAGCTAAAGAAACGTTAATTTGAGACCAGTGTCATCAATACATGATCAATGTGTGGGGTGCAAATGGCAAAATAGCAATGGAATAGAGTTTGTCCACAGAGTTGTAAACATAAGTTTGTCTCAAATCGACAAACAACGTCCTTGCAAAAAAATTGTAAAAATCGACACAACGTTATTGTTCACTTTCATAGAAATATGGATGTAGGCCTATATTGAGAGGGGCTAATTTCTGTTATAATGTACAGGTAATATAGGTAAATGCAGTATCATTACTGTTTTTGTGTTGCAACTCTATCATTCCCAAACACATTCCGAACACAACATAGGATTCTTCTTTGGAGCACACAGAGTCAAAGATCACACAAAAATTCTCTCTCCACCCCTTCTCTTACTTCTATTTCTCACTCTCTCTTTCTTTGTCTGTATTTCTCTCGCTTACTCCTTTCCATCTCTCCATCTTTCTCCTTCTCCTTCTGTCTTGTTCTCTCTTTTTGTCATTTTTCATAATCCTCTCTCCCTCTTCTCTTTCACTCTTAGTTTCTTTGTCTCTCGTCTTCCTGCTTTCTCCTCGCCCATCCCTCCTCTTCTTTCTCTGGTGGGGAGGGGGGGGGGAGCGAAGGAACTGACGGCTCAAGTGGTATAGCGTTAGTCTCCAGATCGGGAGATCCGCAGTTCGAATCCCACGATTGGTAAAAGACGTCTTTGTCCGATTCAATGTGGCCGGCTGATACAAAAGTCCATGTATCTCGCACTGTCTCATGTGCGGCAGCACATACAATTGTCAGACGTCAGTCTTGAGATCCGTCCGCAATATGAACTTTATAGTGCTGACGTTGGACGCTAAACCAACTCAACTCAACTGGTCTTTCTGTCATATATCCTCCCACCCCTCTCCTTCTCTCGTACTACCTCTCTCTTTCTCCATAAATTATTTTATATATTCCACCCTCTTTCCTTTTCACTCCCTCTCCCTAGGCAATATTCAAGGAACTCCATTTATGTTACCAAAGTTCGAAAGCTTATTGCTGAAAACGAGCAGAAGCCTACCTATCAGAAAACTCACCCTGGCAGCAAACAGAGATGTAACCAGATCCGCTCCGTCCACCTCATCCTCTATGAAGACTGCGTTAAGCTGGACTCTTTGCTCGTCCTCGGACATCATCCGACCTCGGGTGACCACGGCACGCGACATGGTCAGTCAGGTCCTCAGACAATAATGTCCTATGATGTGGTCAACTTTTGGCGAAGCAGCTAACCTGGTGGACGAGAAATAACACGGCAGATTAGTTTTTTGAGAGAAGTTTCTACTCTGTGGTAGATACTCAATGGAACGATGGCTGTTGAATAACCAGAGCACTCTAGTCGACTTTTTCCACAAAGTCTACTAGTTTTACTAACTTAATTCTCTAGAAATTTAAGACGCATTGTACCTAATGCTTGGCTGGAGAGTGCACAGTTGTCTCCAAGGTATCAAAAAATACAATGTATCGAAGACGGAAACCCTCTAACGGGATTTGAAGTTTTGAACCCGCACTTCTCGCGTTGCAGGCTGAAACTTTAACCCCCAGCTACCACATTCACTATTACATTATAGGTGGACGTTTTCAGGCACAGTTTTAATCTAAAAACAGGCTTACAGTTGCATTTATAAAAACATTGATTGTGAATTTTTTAAAATAAAACTTCGTGAAGAGATAAGAGAAAATTAATACCGTGGTTACTATGATCATGACTTATACAGCAGATCTGCAATTAGAACAGAGAAATAAGTAAAGAATGTGTTATGATCGACAAGTCTCTTACAACAAGAATAGAAATAGGCAGACAGCGAAGTATTTAGTCGCAGTGGGTGGAATAATGCGCATGGCCTACTTTAAACTTCAATGTAATTAAAAAAATAATTTACCTACCTTATATATTTTAGAATAAGAACCGCCTTAAAATAATATGGCTTTGGAGTTCTGGCGTCTATTTCACATTACCGGCATATTTAATTTCACAGTTTAAATATTTCCCCGCTGATGAGCTACTTATCTAAATAAATTCAAGGTGCATGTACAAACTATTGTTTTGCTTACTAGTAAATTATCTAGGTCTTATCTTTCATCTATGTGCTTAGTCACTCAATATTGATAAATAGTCAATAATGATCCAACCATTACAATGGTTTGTGTTATAATGTCAAGGCAAGCAAAAGCACTGATACTGCACATTGGGAATTGTGCCAACGACTTGCGGATCAGATTGTAAAGAGACCCAGTACCCAGTATAGCGGATTAAGAAAGGGCGTTGCGGTTGTCTATCGTCAAATCAACCAAACTCTCTAAGTCGATAGCCAAGGGACACACATGAAAATATCAGCTTATGTGAAAATCGAGCTATGTGCACTTTTTATATCCCCCCCCCCTCGTTACATTTTTATCTATTCCTTCCTCTGCCTCCTCCTCTTTTTCCTCCTTTTTTCTTTGAGTACGTGTAGTTTTATATGTAATTGCTTCCGTGGTAGGACTTAAAATGATTTTGCTCTTATATCAAACTGAATTTTCCTTTTGCTTATTATTATTAAAGAATGTAGGCCTACCACAAGTATGAGTAAATATACATTAAGAGCTGTGTGCGTATCCAGTTTCCACTTCAGGGTGCAGTAAACAATAATTATGTTCGTTGTAGAAGAGGATCTCCCATACATGTAGTTAAAGTACTGTTAACATCTCTTAGGTTCACAAGAGGTTACCTTGTCTGCCGCTTGTAGTACGAGAGTCAATGTCGCAAAGCTGGATTTGTAGGACCAGGTTTGCCAAATTGTCATAGAGCCAATTTAGCGGTAAATCTTCTTGATTGTGTACTTATTTGTCTGTATAATGTGGCCAGCTGATACAAAAGTCCAGGTAATCCCGCCTTGTCTCTTGTGTGGCAGCACATAAAATTGTCAGACGTCAGCCTTGGGGTCCGTCCACAATATAACCTATATATTGCTGACGTTGGACGTTAAACCAACTCAACTCAACTCGTCTTTCTCTCTCTCATGATATCCACTTATCCCTCTTCCTCTCTCTTACTACCTCTCTCTTTCTCCATGTATAATTTCATACACTCCACACTCTCTCCTTTCCCCTCCGTCTCCCAAGGCGATATTCAAGGGACTCCGTTTATATACAAGTACTCTGCTTCCACCAATGTTCGAAAGCTTATTGCTGAAAACGAGCAGAAGCCTACCGTCATCAGAAAACTCACCCTGGCAGCAAACAGAGATGTAACCAAATCTGCTCCGTCCACCTCATCCTCTATGAAGACTGCGTTAAGCTGGACTCTTTGTTCGTCCTCGGACATCATCCGGCCTCGGGTGACCACGGCACGTGACATGGTCATTCAGGTCCCCAGACAATAATGTCCTATGATGTGGTCAGCTTTTGGCGAAGCAGCTTATCTGGTGGACGAGAAATAACACGGCAGATTAGTTTTTTGAGAGAAGTTTCTACTCTGTGGTAGATACTCTATGGAACGATGGCTGTTGAATAACCAGGGCACACGACTCGACTTTTTTGCCACAAAGTCTACTAGTTTTCCTAACTTAATTCTCTAGAAATTTAAGACGTATTGCACTTCATGCTTGGTTGGAGAGTGCACAGTTGTCTCCAAGGTATCAAAAAATACAGTGCATCGAAGACGGAAACCCTCTAACGGGATTTGAAGTTTTGAACCCGCACTTCTCGCGTTGCAGGCTGAAACTTTAACCCCCAGCTACCACATTCACTATAACATTATAAGTGGACGTTTTCAGGCACAGTTTTAATCTAAAAACAGGCTTATAGTTGCATTTATAAAACTTCGTGAAGAGATAGGAGAAAAGTAATACCGTTGTTACTGTGATCATGACTTATACAGCAGATCTGCAATTAGAACAGAGAAATAAGTAAAGAATGTGTTATGATTGACAAGTCTCTTATGACAAGAACAGAAATAGGCAGACAGCAAAGTACATGTATTTATATGCAGTGAGTGGAATGATGAATAAGGCCTACTTTCAAATTTAGTGTAAAAAAATTTACCTACCTTACGTATTTTATGAAATTGATAAGTACCGCCTTAAAAATAATAAGGTTTTGACGTTATGTAGTATTATTCACAACACCGGCATATTTAATTTAACAGAAAACAATTATTTATGCTGAGTTACTTATCTAATTCTAGATGTATGTACAGGCTATTGTTTTCCGCACTAGTAATTAATCTCGGTTTAATATTTCATAATTGTATGTGTTTAGTCACTCAATATTTACAAATAGTCAATGATGATCCAATCATTACAATGGTTTGGGTTATGATCTCAAGGCAAGCAAAAGCACCGATACTGCACATTGGCAATTTGTGCCAACGACTTGCGGATCAGATTGTAAAGAGACCCAGTACCCAGTACAGCGGATTAAGAAAGAGCGTTGCGGTTGTTCAACGTCAAATCAACCAAACTCTGTCTAAGCTGAAAGACAAGGGTCACACGTTAACATATCAGCTTATGTGAAAATCAAGTTAAGTGCACTTTTTATATCCCCCTCTTCTTCTTCTTTACGTTGTTATCTCTTCCTTCCTCTGCCTCCTTCTTTCTTTGAGTACATGTACCGTTTTATATGTAATTGCTCCCGTGGTAGGAGTTAAAATGATTTTGCTCTTATATCAAACTGAGTTTTCCTTTTGCTTATTAAAGAATGTAGGCCTACCAGTAAATATAGTTTAAGAGTTGTATGCGTATCCAGTTTCCACTTCAGGGTGTAGTAAACAGTATGTTCGTTGTAGAAGAGAATCTCCCATACATGTAGTTAAAGTACTGTTAACATCTCCTAGGTTCACAAGAGGTTACTTTGCCTGCCGCTTGTAGTAAGTAGTGTAGGTAGAGCCACCTAGAGTCAATGTCGCAAAGCTGGATTTGTAGGACCAGGTTTGCCAAATTGTCATAGAGCCAATTTAGCGGTAAATCTTCTTGATTGTGTACTTATTCAGACGGGTTAGAGTGAGAGAAAAAGAGAGAGAGAGAGAGAGAGAGAGAGAGAGAGAGAGAGAGAGAGAGAGAGAGAGAGAGAGAGGGGTGTGGAAAAGGAATGAGAGGGATAAAAAGGGAGAGAGAAGGTTGGAATAAAGTGTGTGTGAAAGAAATGGAAAGGAGAGAGAGAGAGAGAGAGAGAGAGAGAGAGAGAGAGAGAGAGAGAGAGAGAGAGAGAGAGAGAGAGAGAGAGAGAGAGAGAGAGAGAGAGAGAGAGAGAGAGGGGTGTGTGGAAAAGGAATGAGAGGGATAAAAAGGGAGAGAGAAGGTTGGAATAAAGTGTGTGTGAAAGAAATGGAAAGGAGAGAGAGAGAGAGAGAGAGAGAGAGAGAGAGAGAGAGAGAGAGAGAGAGAGAGAGAGAGAGAGAGAGAGACAGGGAGAGAGACAGGGAGAGAGACAGACAGACAGAGGGAGACAGTTTTGTCATAAAGATACATTATAATTATTTTAGCATTCTTACTTGCAATCTTCGAACATACATGAACACGATTGTAATGTCGACACATGCATTAATTAGAGATTAACTTGGAGCTAGAACTTAATCTTTGGCACGAGTAAATTCGTAAGGTCTAAATATAGCAGCCAATCAATCAGGCCGACTGATCCATCGTGGAGCAAAGTCCCAAATTAATCCCAAAAGATATTTTGAAAGCACCAGATAACTACAGGATGTTTGTACTAAATGTACATAGTATTATATTGTTCTTTTGTAATCCCACGGCATCAGATTTGCTCAGCCAGTGTTGTAGACAACACGCTGAGGTAAAAAAAGAAAGAAAAGAAAAAAGAACCGAGGCAGACATTTTATTTTGTCTTGAATTTAGATAAATTATTGCAGAAAGAGGTAACAAAAGCTTTGTGAATCCTATTATCTTGGACAAAAGACGAAAAATCAAAACTTATAACTCTCCCTATGCAACTTTGTCTTAAGATGTGAACAAATGACATTTTTTTTTCTAAATCGTTAGTTCATTACACATGTATGGGTATTCAGAATTCTCCTCATGCGTAAACTTAACTAGTTGATTACGGTATGACTGTAACTGTTAGTAACGAATGCTTCTTCTCAAAACTTTTGAATCTCAGATTTATATACATAAGATCTTAACTGTACAATGTCGCGATAGCGTACAACTCGCCTTAAAGATAAAATGCAAATAAAAATCCTAAACATAAACGTGAGCTGTAACCTATCACGACGTTGTTTTAACGACATTGCATTTATTAAAAAACCCTATGTACGAGTTATCTACTACGTGGCTTAAGAGATGCATTTGCAACTTGTAGTTTTTTACTTTTCTTTTTTTCTTTGTTGGAATGTGAACATCATACATGCAATTTGGGTGTTTTTTCAATGCGTTTTGTATAATTATATAATTTACGTTTGCAGTTTCCTACAAGTTGGAAATAATTATTAATATTTATGATCATCACAACTCACAACATTACGTTCAGTTATGACACATAACTCCAAAAATGTCATGTGTTTGTACATGTATTGCTTTTATGGAGGTTTTATTGTTTCTGCATAAAAGTAAATATGCCAGGTTGCTATTTAAAGATACATGTATAATCATTTCCGTTTCACAACCATAATAACATTAAAAAAAAATAATATTATGTAAACAAGAAAAAGACTTTCCGAACAAACAGACACATTGTTTACATCAACGGAAGGATAAAACCGGAGTTATGTCTAGTTGATTGATCGCATACATGTGGGTGATCTTTTTTCCAACAGTCCATTGCATTTCACATTCTAGCACTCCGTTGCCACAAGTTTGAAGTTCTCAAAGAAAAAAAAAATCAAAATCAAAATGAAAACATGCAAAAAAAAAAAATAAAAAAAAAAAAATTCAGGAATAAATATAAGCATGTCTCTTTATTACTCGTTCAAATCAATTTGAAAGCTGTTGTTGACAGAAATTATATTGATAATTCATAAAAGTACATGTATGCATATTATTCATTACAAGATAACTAAATGATACAAAAGTGAATTTTTTCTTTCTACCTCAAACATTACTAGGAATTGCTCAGGGTGATGGTTGCATTGAATTCGAGGCATGGCACTTCATAGTACGTGTATCTACAGGTACACAAAGTAAATAAAAGGTTCTTAATGGAACTGGATTATCATTCAACGATTTTATGTCAAATTGCATATAAATTCAGGAATGGTTTGGCATATTAAAAAAAATATGTTGGTTCCATCGTCAGCAACCAGGCTATCTTGCGGACGGTCTGAGGATTAATGTCTGACAATTTTAACTGCTGTCACTCAGAGACAGAGTGGACCTTACGAGAAAAAAATTGTTTCAGCCGGTCACATATTATAGTTTATATACTACCTACGATGATCCAAACCAGAGGGAAACAAGGTACCCAGGTCAGAGATCGCACCAAGTACAGTACCTTTTGAGTATAACTAAAACCCGACGTTCTGCTTCAGAAATAACTGGATCTACAATCAGTGATGCTAACCGAATCATTATTGTTTTTTCTACGTACTTCTGGCGTAAAGCCCATAGGGCACTGGTTGACAAACGTATAAATATCTTTAAATTTTCCCACTAAAATCGGACCTGCCATTTTTTTTCTTACTGACAATCCATAAATTACGAATAATTGGCATCACTAAATAATGTGTATAGAACATAGGAGAGACTGCAAATTTATATTTGATGGCATTTGGTTCAGACAAGCACGAAATTGTTTCATTCAAAGCACTGAATATAAAGGCAAAACATGTAATATGTATTCAAAATAATGACATCAGTGTGCAATTAAAAAAAATAATAAAATTCTCATTTATATTTCGTTTCAAGCATTTCCACTCTCCTTCGCCTTATGGTCTGTACAGTGATAATGAAAATAAAAGAAAGCATAATAATAATTATTATAAAAATAATAATAATAATAATTTATGTGGCACATATTATATCAATGGGTAATACATACTTATTTAATTTAACTATCTTTAACAACTTAGAAGCTCAAGGCAGTATTAGTTTGATATCACACCGTGAAAAGAGGCAAGTAAAAAACAATCTAGGGCTAAAAAGTTAGTAAATTTGGTCTTTTAAAAAATTTTATGGGAGAGATTTTATCAAACAAGAAAATAATACAGTATTGTTAATAAATCAAAAAAAAAAAAAAGAACAGAAAAAAAGACAAAGACGGATAATAAGATAACGAAAATTGTGACGACATATCTGCTACTGTGCTGATTATATATGTAATCAGAAATGCATTGATGTCATGAATCATATTAATACATGTATTTGTATTTAAAAAAAATGTTTTATTTCGTTCTTTATCCAACATAAAAACTGTTCCCCAAAACATGTTAAAAAAGAGAAAACTGTTTGATATTTGCTCAATAGACAAATGGCTTACATGTACTGTAGTATTTTTATTTTAAGTGTGCTTCATTAATTAAAACCAAAATTCCTTTTTCTCCTTTTACTTTTACGTTTCAAATACATAGAAGCAAAAAAAAGACAATTTTATAAGGGAAAAAAATCAAAGCTAGCATGATTTATGATTACAGAATATACAAGACAATCAAGTAACAGGAGATTTAGCTGTCATTTTTCAGGATTGTATTAAATCAATTTGGTGAAAAGTTTGTAATTTTCTTCCGGTTAAATTGACAATAAGAAAAAATAATTGATTAACCTAAAAAAAATAAAAGCACCAATGCAAGAACAAGAAATTGAATTTATGATGCAAAATTAATTTTTGTATAAAAGATCATAATTGTATTCTTGTTTCACAACTAACGAAATGTTTAGAAAAATGTTTCCAACGCACAAAGAAAATATGCCAAAATTTCCCCACCCTGCTAAAAAAAAATTTAAAAAATTTAAAAATTAAATGCTTGGTTTATTACTGTTTGTACATAAAATTATACAAACATATATAAAAATAAAGTCCTTATCCTAGACATAATCAGAAAATTTACTTTACATAAAAAAATGAAATAATTAATGAAATGAAACACAAAACCCCATGCATAGCAAAACAAAATGGCAGCACAGATAGAAGTGTGAGGCACGATGAAAGAGGAATTCCAATCACATTTTTTATTTTATTTCCATATTGCGTAAGATCTGAAATCTAACAAAGCGATGGTAGTAATATTAAACAATTAATGTACACACATACGTGACAAAAATTCATATCTAAAGCAATATCACACAAAAAAACCACTCGCAGTTCACACTTACTACTAAAAAAAATCTTTATTGAGAAAGGTTAATTTCACTTAAAATTTGATTGCTAAACTGATGTCACTATTTGAAGGAAAATTCAGAAATCAGTGGAATGGACTAAATTTAAACCCCTTAGGGATAGCCCAAAAGTTTATTTTATACCTATTTCATATAACTTAACTGTGTGAAAAGTACAAAAAAGTGATTTGCTGCCTTGGAAAGTTTATCTTAAAGGGGCTTATCTGAAATAGATCCCACTGTCATATTCTCAGCCCAGTTATGATCTCAGTATTGAAGTACTCTCTGAATACTTAGCAATTTTTGTTTTGTTTTGTTTAGATCGCCAGGTCAAATAACCATCGGGAACAAATCTTATACTAGAGTTATTAATAGAAGGCATCTGACAGCTGCTGCTTCGCTATACTGCCCATGTGTAGAAAATAAGTTTATCTGAACCGGAACCCACTGTAGTGTAACGCATGTATTCCCCGCCCAGTTATAATCTCAATATTTAAGTACTTGTACGTGTATTCCCTTAAAAGCAAGTTCTTGCCGCATCTTATATAATTATATATATATATATATACATGTACAAGAGATATTAAGAGGAGGAATCTGACAGTTGCTGCCCTCTTGCACTCCCCACGTCTGTAGTGCATGGTGTGTCTACGTTTGTACTTTGAGTGGCAGCTCCGAACGAGAGAGAAGACTCTTGACTAAGCTTGATGTGTTTTAACATCAACATGATCATTTCCGCCTGGCACGTCATCTTCTGGTGTGTGTTCATCAGTTTCATTTTCGGTATAAGACTCCTCAGAAAGAGTTCATCTTCGTCTTTGCTGTCAAACGTCTCTACTGCCACCATCCCGCTTCCAGTTCCATGATAGATCTTTCGATTTGAATGAACTGGTTTGCCGTTTCTCTCAATGAGAGAGAGAAGAGGTTTTTTTTCAACGATATCATCATCCTCAGGTTCCTCACATTCGTGTGATCTGTCTCTGTCTATGTTGGAGTCCGAGAGTGGAATAGAACTTGTTTGGGACAAGATATCATCAAACTCAAAGTGAAGACCGGATGCATCCTTGACAGGCTCAGTAGATTTATTACTGTCCTCTTCATTTTTTACATTTATCGTATAGCTTTTTAGATGCGGGAGGAGAAATGTCATACTGTCGTACAAAAACCATTTTTTCCTTCGGTGCATTCTGCTATTGGCATCATCGCGGCATAAATATCTGTGCATCCTGTGAAAATAGTCCCTCAAATTTGCCCATTTCTTCCGTGCTTCATGTTCTGGTAAGGAAAGGCATAAGAAAAGAAATAAAATTATTAAAGGATCACTGTAAATCTGCTTAAGATATTTTTTTTTTGAAAAGCAAACCCCCCCCACAAAAAATAAAATCCTCTAAAAACAGTGAAAACGAGATGTCTTCTTTGAGACATTACTCTGCAATCATCAAGATATAAAAACATTTACAATAGGTGGGACTTTCTTCCTCTACTGTTAAGTAAACCGAGGCCTACATTAACTTACAGTGGAATCTGCTTCACTTCATCCTCTTGGAACACAGCCTACACGTATATTTCACCTAAAGCTATACATTAAACTGTGACTAGAATAAGGTAAAAACAAAATGGAATTGGCGCCTTGGAAATAGTTTATACAAAGCCATAGTTTATAAATCTTGAGCAGGTTCCACTATAAGTTTTTGGTAAAGCGCTCTCAGTCGTACTGGTTAAGTTTAATAGCCCCTTCTTTCTTCCTTCTCAGTCTCTCTAGCCTCAAGGGAGGGGCAACTGGTGCAAGTGGTAGAGAGTTGGTCTATCCCTCTGGATGTCTTCGGGTCAAAACCCTTGGTCAGGTAAAAATAAATTTGTCCAATTTTATCCCCCACTGGTTTGGTCCATGTCAGTATAATGTGAGCGGCTGTGACAGGTGTACTGGTATTCCTGCACTATCTCTGCCATTCATATTGTACTGACATAACAAGGCCCAAATATTAGGAGACGAAATCTGACAAATAAATTTGCCCAATTGGGAGAGTGAGCTGGATATCTCTCGAGCGCAATACCATTTGAATCAGACTTAACGGGAGGGCCTTATCCTGAGAGTGATTTTCTTTATTATGCACTTTAACTAGTTTTTTAAGAGCAACCAATTGAAATCAACACCTTCAAAAATGTAGGACATTGTGTAATTTTAAAATTGTTATCACATGGTTGCCATGGTGAAGTCGACATATTGGATTTTTGGTACTTAAAATCAGTGAATTTCAAAATCTACATGTACATGTATCTTGTCCTACAGTTCTCTACCAAATGACTTTAAACTTGTCAGACATGAGCAGGCACTGTATCTAAGTGCCTGCCACTCATCCTAAGCAGATAAATGCTGCAGGGTGCGCGCGAATATGCAATATTTACTGCGGAGGCAGTTGCCCAGCACATAGCACTTGATACTGTCTCAACCTCAAAAAAAGAAAAAATTTTAATCCTCTCTGACTCCCTTTCTCTGGTGAAAGCAGTGTGAGAGACATATTTGAAAAATCCAAAAATTCTCAACGTTTGAAAAAAATCCAAGAACTACAGAAAAATGGTACAAAAAATTGTTCTCTGCTGGATTCCAAGCCATGTTGGAATGAAGGAAATGAAATGACTGATGAGTTCACCAAGATCGGGCTCAAAGAACCTACTCAGGTGCAGATACCTACATCATTGATAAGTTTATAAGAGAAAACTGGAAAGCGCGATGGAACAACCTGACACACAACAAACTACACTGTGTCCAACCAGAGGTAGGTCACTGGGTAGAAGTGTCTCAGGCTAGAAGACGAGACCAGGTGGTACTCCATCAAGTCCGACTTGGACATTCTCATCTTACTCACGCCTCCCTACTGAGAGGTGAAGAGCCTCCACAGTGTTAAACTTGGAAACGATCAATTATCCACATCTCACATTCTGGTTGACTGTTTGCTTTTTTACCGGAAAAGAAAACTGTACCTGTCTTCTGAGCCACTAGAGAGCATATAAATTTACTTATGTTTGTCCTCAGCGCCTCCTGAAGGACATTGGTGAGTATAACAAAACTTAAGTGTGATAATCCTACAGATGGATATATTTTAAACTACTGTATACCCTACCCTTTACTTTTAACCAACATTGTTATGCAATATTTTTTTACTTAATTTATAATAATAATTACCATTCAGAGAGATAAGGGAGTCACCGTTGCTACTAGTATAGTGCATTAACTGTCCTAGGACATCATGGGCACAATATAGCCGTTACCATGCTGACGTGCCGTTAAAAACACACTCACTCACTCACTCACTCTTGAAATCTAAACAATAGAGCAGATTTCGGCTATTAGAATTTTTTTTCTTACAAATTTTTTTACTTCACCCCATACTGCAGTAAGGGAAAAAACCTCAGTTTTCTCAACAAAATCTCAGATTTCTAAAATTTAAAAGCTGAGAGACGACTGTCAAGCAAGATAGCAGATCAAAGAGTTAAAAAGCAGCCAGTTTGAAACGTGAGATGTGTGTGTTTGGGAAAGAATGAGGAGGCAAAGGGAATGTTGTAAGTAAATGGGTGGTGTTGTGATTGGCTCAACACCATCTAGATTCTAGTACAAAAATGTAATAGAGGCAGGGCAAGGGCAGTAATGAGCCAGACATGGCTACAACGAAATAGATCTAGAGATCGTAGACCTCCAGATTGGGAGCACTGTAATGCTCTACCGCTTAATTGAACATGTTTTAACCAGCTTTCATTCCATATTTTCGAGACTTAAATTGATTCTAATTTGTGATATCTAGCGTTACAAAGACGTTTACCAACCATTACATCCGAGTTCAGCACCAATTTCTTTCCACAGATTGTTAAAAATCTGCCTGTTGGAATAATTCGCGTTATTTCTGTCCCATAAGGTTCTTCTTTGTCTCACAGCTTCAACTAAAAGGACACTGTCTACCATGATGAATATAGGATTATTCAAACTTTCATAAGCAGCAATTAGTTTTACAAGGTCTAAATTAAAACTAAAAGAATGTTGAGATAGATTTAGATAAAACTAATCTAGATCTAGATTCTACATGAAGCCAAGGCACAAACTGGAAACTGCAAAGTGAAAGTTGCATAGTGCAAACTACATTTTATGTTGTTGGAAAATGGATAGTAGTACTAGCAGTAACACAATGCATTAAAAATACCGTACATCGAAAAGAAAAACAAAGTGCAGGGCTTACTTTTACGTCATAGGGGGCCTAAATTTAGTAAAAAATAATCGCATGTATTATGCTCCTTTGGGCACACCAACTGAGATTCAATCCCCCGAGTCCACGCTCCCAGTTTAAAGCACAAATGCACTCAACTGTTATTTGATGTACAAAGATGCATGTAAAAGGTTACCTCTCGTACAATGTTTGTTTATGCGCACGTCCACAACACACGTCATGGTGTATGTTGGTGCCAGGGCCACTATTTTATACATTTCATTATTTCATGCTCTGAAGGACAGAGCAGTAGATAGATAGGTTTGTAGTGTAGCTATTTTATAGAAATGTAAATGAACACTGACAGAGAAATGCATACAGAGAGAAAGAGACATTGAGAGGGGGTAGATGGAGAATAATGGAATTAGATGAACAACCACAACAACCACAACACCACCACCAACAACAACAACAACAACAACAACAACAACAACAACAACAACAAAACCAAAAAAAAACAAAAACACAACAAAACCAAACAGTTGAAGGGTGTCTACAACAAGGCGTTGGTGAAGTCATGGCGAATTATATGTGCTGTTGCCTTTCCACCCCTAATGCCTGTGTCTATTTCGCTTTAGGGAGAATGTAATAATATAGAGAGGAATACGCACAACTTAGCAACTGGGGGGCACAATCAATCAAACACAACCAGAGTTAGAAAAATACATGTAAAAACGTTTCGCCTTTAATGGCTTCATCAGACTAATGCTTTAGAGAGAGAGAGAGAGAGAGAGAGAGAGAGAGAGAGAGAGAGAGAGAGAGAGAGAGAACCCTGGCAGAATGATAGAAACCAAGCTAATTCTAAATCTAGATTAAGTTGATATACTAGATCTAGAACGATATCTATATAAAAATGTATAGTGCATAATAGATAGATCTAAATCTAGATCTAGATAACCCACTGTCTCCGTTTCCCCATGTTACTCATACAAATAACAGATTTAGTTTTAGTCTAGATCTATACTATTATAGATGTAAAATTTGCACCATTTTTGCTCTTTGTAACTAAAATATTTAAAAAGCGAGTTGTTTGATTTTGTTGCTTTTCTGTGATACTTGTTGCTTGAGGACTAGAGTGTTATAAATACCTTCCACCAAGTGAGCACAATTTGAAATTTATGAAAAATGTGGATGGTGCAAGCTTATAACTTTTAAACTCCAGATCTATGTTGTGACCAAGAGTGACAGACCTCAGTCAAGGTAGACCCAGGTGGATCATCTTCTTGTCATTCTGATAGCATTTGTACACACTTTAATAGCTTTGAAGGTGCATAAATGTCTAGTTCTACTTTTTGGATTTACAAATTTGTTTCTTCTACTCCTTTCACCATTTGAGTGCTCAGGTATATATTTTTGTTAGGAATAATGTTCCGATAGAACATATTGTCGATGAATATGACATATCTTTGTAATAAACTCCAATGAGTTATTTGAACTAGTGAATGAAAATCGACAGTTATTCAGTGTTCACGGAAGTTGGACAGATAAATTTGTGTCATTGCCTCTAATTTCTAAATAGGGTCGACTTCCACCCCAATGCACTTTTAAAAGTGGTTAATGACTGATATATGTGGTATGCTTTATTATAAACTGATTACATGCAGATTCATAAAATATGATTTCGATTGTTCGATTTTAGCATTATAAATACATGTAAGTGATGGGCACCATATTTTTAAAATTTTTCCCAATTTTCTAGTGATTGAAAAAATGTTATAGAGGTAAATTTCTTGTAGCTTGCTTTATATAGAAAAAGATATAGCAATAAAAATGATCTTACAGTTATTCTAAGCTGTTAAGATCACTGCTTACTTCAAACAATGGAAGCAACTATGAATATGTAAATAATTTTAAGTAAATTATTCATCATACAGCAACCACGAGCTGCTAGCTTTAAAAGTGCACAATGCCTGGGATGCTGCCAAGACAGGCGTCCTTGAGCTCATCGGGAAGTTCCCCAGACCACAGGATAAAACTTCTCATTGAGTACGGATCGCTGGTGGAGGTGGACAAGAGCCTGGCTATTAAGCTCTACCTACGCTCGGGCAGAGAGATGCTCAGAATGGCTAACATGTACTGCGACGACGGCCACTTTGAGAGCGCCTTCATCCTCTATTACAAATTCATAACGTGAGTTTGTTTTCTTACATATATGTGAAGCAACCAGGCACTAATTGGAGTTTGTACTTTTTGTGTTAGTTACAGTATGTTAAGAAGTATGCTCTCAGTCTCAAAGAGGTTGAAAAAATCATTTGTACATCCAGATATAATTTTTTTTTGTTATTGAAATATTATGAAAAAGTCAATGAATTGTAGTTTTTCCGGTATAGAGGGCTTGATCTAAAAAATTATATCAGCGACTTGTGCCTGATTCACTGTGGTTGCCTCACATATCTTGCAGAGTATGTTGTTCCCAAACTATATGCCTCTTTATTTCTCAATCTCATAGCTATAGCTTTCATTCAATTTTATTAGATTTAAATTTCAAAGCTCAAAGGAGGGCCTACAGACAATTTTTAGCAGTTGTGTTCTGCTTTTAGTTTCATGAATACTTTTACAACTAACATGAAATAATAATACAAGAGCCTTTAAAAAAAAAGATCTATAGTGATTTTTAGAAGTAAGAGTTTTTCGGGGTTGGGGGCTGATGTGTGCTATGTACAATTATGAAGTGCAAAAATCATGATAGTTATTGTAATTTATTTAAAGAAAGTAATGAAGAGATAATTGGTTTTTAAGGCCTTTGCTTATAATTATCCTTAAGATTCATCCAGGGACCAATGAGTGAACGAAGAAGAAGAATCCAGGGACCAATGGAAATAATCTTAAACATTCTCTTGTTAATCACCTTGCAGATTATTTGTTGAAAAGCTTCGAGAACACCCAGACTATAGATCTGTACCACAAGCTGATCTCAGTGACTTCAAGCGGGTATGTTTCAGTCTTACCTTAAATTTTTTTTCTTTAGGAATTATGAGATATACTTGCATAAAGAGAAGACAAAAAAGGTTCAAAATTTCAGTATTCAGATAATTTTTTAAGTTGCGGTGTATACTGTATTAGAACTTTTTTTTTGTGTAATTTTTTTTTAATGCTATCAAACATGGTTGAAATGAGAAATTATTTTGACACAAAATTTGACATGTCCTTCAATGTAAACCATCCAAAATGATCTTGCAACAAAAGAAAATTGATTTGGTAGATGCATTGATTTTAAGTTGGCTTCTATACGTTTAACATTAGCATGTTTTTTTTTAATTTCGTGTGTGTTTCAGAAAGTGAAAAAGGTTTTCCCAATAGCAGAGCAAATAAAATTGAAACTAAAAGACAGATACACTGAGGAGGAAAAGATTTTTATTGAAGAACAGGTAAAAATATATATATATGTCTACTTAACTCTTTTGTGAGGAGGTATTTTGAATGGACATGATGGGGCTTTCTCAAAAACTGAAAAGCTATATGATTCATACATCACCAAATTCATATATAAAAACAAATTTAAATTTCTTTGTTCAGCGCCACTTTAATGCAGTAGAAAAAATGTCTTTCAATGGTTAACAAAAATGATGGTCATTTTGTTCACTTTGTTCTATGTGTTAGGTAGTGGCTACATTTTTAAATATTTGCATTTAATTTTAACTTCACCATGATATAGATACTGATCTATCAAACATTGATATGCTAAAGTCAAAACTGTATTAAAGACTCTATATGGTAGAATGATCGGGTCATTGTTATAGAAATGCCGTGACTCTGGGTTACGTTTTAATAAGGCACTAAGATCATGTCCTGTGGAATCATTTGATTTGAAGCTCAATGATTTATCACACAAGTCAATATATCTTTTCAGCAGTAACAATTATGCAAAAATATCCCATGAATTTGGGACAGAACCTAGGTCGTTTATAGCATTGAGACTTATGCAAAGTTATAGTATGATCATTGTTTATGCTTTTTCCAGCAACGCCTAGCAGAGGAGCAAGCGGCAGAAGATGAGCGGCGGCGTGCAGCTTTAGAGCAACAAGAGAGGGAAGATGAGGAGCTTGCAAAAAAACTGCAGGAGGAGGAGGAGGCAGGGGTGCGCAGTGAACTGGACAGGAAGTACCTGCAGCTTCGGGAAAAGGAAGAGGAGAGGTTACGAGAGGAGGAGGAGAGAAGGAAGAATCAAGGTACAAGTTAAAACACTGGATGAGTAACTCTTAAATGTAGTACTTCAGTTCTTTGGGTTTTAATCTAACCCCGATTATAGGCTCTAAAACAAGTTTCGAGTAAATTTTATTTGCAGACCAAGGGTGCTCCCCTCCCCGGGTTTCGGGAGGAGGAAGAGAGGAGGAAAAATCAAGGTATATGTCCAAAAGGGGGGCGCGGTGGTCTAGGGGTACAACATCGGCTTCCTACGCAAAAGGTCCCGAGTTCGAATCCTGGCTGTTTCGCTCCCTACTGGTTGGGTCGGTGTCAGACGTCCGTCTTGGGGTTCGTCCACAATATAGTCTATATAGTGCTGCTGTTGGACGTTAAACCGACCCAACCATATGTCCAAAAGTCTAAAAAAGAGACTTCAAAGCTTTAGCACTTGAGCACTTTTAGTTTTAATGTTACCATGATAATAGGCTCTAAAATAAATAATATTCATGTGAAATATTTGGATCTATATCTGCTTACAAAAAGATTTTTTATAGGCAGTGCTGGGGGGTGGGGGGGGGCGGGGAGAGGTTACGGGAGGAGGAAAAGGGGAAGAAGAAAAATCTCGGTATGTGGCCACAATATTGGAAAGTAACTCTAAAATATAGCATTTCAGTGTTTCTGGTTTTAATGTAACCAACATTATAGGCCCTAAAATAAATTTTGAGTAAGTCATTCAGATATAGATCTGAAAATCTTGTAGAGCAAGGGTGTGCCGTCCAAAAAGATTTTGCGAAAAGGAAGAGGTGAGGTTACAAGAAGAAGAAAAGAGGAAGAAGAATCAAGTAACATGACAGAAATTGTAGGCAGTCATTTGAAATGTAGAACTTCGGCGTTTTGGTTTGATGTAACCAAAGTTTTTTTTTCTACGTATGAACATTGTGGCTATGAAATTATACTGAAGCAATCAGCAATCAAAGTTGGCAGTACATAAGTAAATTTTCTACTTAAATGGACCTTTTTTCCATGCACCTCCCGATGCCACACTAATGAAAAATGACACATAACAAAATATTTTCTTTTACATTAGTCAATATTTTCAACTGTTTTCCCTGGATAACAAATTTAGCAATTGTGGTTGTATATCTACTTTTATTATTTTTTTATGATACAGAAAAGCAGTCCAACAACTATAGAGGCTTTAATAGACGGAGCTAGATCTAGGGACCAAATAATGATGCTAATGGCTGAGGGAAATAAGGTGAAAATAGGTTAGAAGGGACAGCCACAAACTTAGATCTAGCTTGAGACCAACAGACAAGTAGACAGAGACTTATTTTAGACTAATGACATGGACGGGGATCGAACCTGCACCGTCTACTCGGCATCAATTCGCCTTGCCAAGGCGAAGACCAGTGTGCTTAACCACTCTGCCATCGGCTTTCACAAAAATGAAAGCTCCTTCTAACCTATTTTCATATTATTTTTTTTATTAGGGGTTGCACCAAGCCCTCTCCCCGCAGGCTTACCTGATGCACAGATGGGCTATGCCGCAGCAGGAGCAGCAACTCTTGGAGGTACCGCAGGAGTGGCCGCAGCTAGCAACACCATACCAGCAGCTTTTGGCGCAGACGGAGCGGACCTAGTGTCGCCCTCTGGGCCTGCGACACCTGGATCAGCCCTCCCCCCGCCCCCGTCATACTCACAATATTTAAATGACATAGCCAGGGATCGTCCGCAGGTGCCAGATCGTTCCCTTAAAAAGAACCTGGGGACTCAGGAGCCAAGGTATGTTAATAAAATTAATTTGTAGAATGATCCACATTGTAGAAAGATAGCTTGGGTTTCTAACATTTTAACTGATAGCAAAATTAGCCTAATTTCTTTAAAATATGATGCCTTACTTAAATCTTTATCGATTCTTGATTGTAAGTTTTGAAGATGATGAAAATAGACTGTTTAAGTGTCAAACCTAATAAACGTTCTTTAATTGAGATAAAAGAATGCCGCAAAACATGTTCTTCCACAGAAATTGCTAGCGATAAAAAAAATTTTTTTTTCAATTAGAATAAGCTATAAGTGGAGATCTAAGACTGTTTGAACCCTGAGACCATCTATTACTCTGGACTAGTTATGTATATGTTAAAAAATGACTGACTTAATATTGCCAGGAAACTAAAAGTTAATTGGGCATATGACAAGACAATTCAAGCCCAAGAATTTAGAGTTTCATTACACAAAATAAGGTACAGGACAGTCATAACACAGTGAGTAAAACTATTCCTTAAAGCATACAAGGGTGAGTCCCTTGACAATTTCCTGCCACTGTGTAAATGGACATGTACATGATGCTGATGTACATGTACATGATGGCGAGTAGGCATGACACGAAATTGTGAAGCATTACAATGTTATATTTATATCAATCAACACTAAGCCTCAACCAAATTCGGTTTTCAGTGTAACAGGCCAGCAAGTGCCCAGCATTGACAGGTCCAAGAAGCCAAGCATTGACCACCACATGAGCCTGGGTGAGTTTGGGGGACAGATGGACGGCGCCCTGCGAACGGTCACTGTGCCAGCCTCCCTCATGACCCAGTTCCTGCTGGCGGCCGAGAGCAACACGCGCAGGGAGGCTGAGACCATGGGCATCTTGTGTGGGAAAATGGTGGGTACCTGGCAGGGAACTTCAAAATTAAGCACACAAAATTAGGTATTATATAGGCCCAGGGCGTGGAAAAGGGTGGAAATGGAATAAAATTATACTTTCCCTTGTTTTAGTAGGTTCTCAAACTTTAGTTTATGTTGTTTTATGGACTTACTGAAGTTTTTAAATATCTATGAGGTTGTAGATATACATAACTATATGTATTTTTTTTAAATCCCACCCATACAATTAAAGCTTATTTTACATCTTATTCATAGTTTTTTTTTAAAATGCTTCTATTTTAAACGTTTGCACTGCCGCTAAAATTATGTTTAAATCAACAAAAGAACAAATAAAGCTGAACAATTTTAAGTGATTATAGACCAGTCTCCACCTCATCTTTTTTTTTTTTCTTTTTGCAAATTTAATCATAGACCAAGCCATTAAGCATATGGACAATGATATTTTAAATTAAAAACTGATTTTTAAAAACTTTGAAACATGACTGTATGCTTTCAACTACTTACGTAAAGCATGTATTGTCTGTGCCAATTAGGGTAGTTTTGAGGTAAGTAACTGGTAATAAAAGAAAGAAGAAAAGATGAGGTCAGAGTTCCAACAAAATCGTAGTGATGGAACAAGTATGGGTTCGTTTTCCCTCCGGTACTGTCAACTGATATGGAAAATGAAGAGGAGTTGATCTTCTTTCAGGATGAACACAATTTGATAACACTTGGTTGGATTCATGTGAGTTGGGTCTTTTTACATTATATTGATAAAATGTTTGGACATCTCTAAGTGAAAAATGATATTAAATATATACAATTTTTTGATTGGGTTGCACAATTGACTTTTTACATCCTTCTAGGGTAGCAAACATTTTGAAATAAGAATATTTCATGGCTTTTTGCGTTGATTTACTTGTGAGATTTCTTCACCTCTAATGATATGTATTTGTGATTTTGTAAACTACATCCATCCATACATCTATCCATAAAGTGCTCTGGTTTTTAGCTTTGGCAATCATGCCCCTCCACACTTACTAATCATTTGCTGCTTCCAATGCCTCCATTGTTTTTCCTACATTGAGCAACTTTGTTAGTCCGTCCATAATCTTTTCCCATTGATTTCATGTTTCTGGTACTGATCGAACCAGTAAGGGAAAAAACGCTGCCACTATGTTGGGGATTAAACTTGCAACTTTCTGATAATGAGCTCTATCCTTGCAATATAGCACCCTTTAAATACAGTCCCTAATCACACCTTATTCTTTTATGACTGTTTCAGACGCACCCTACACAAACAGCTTTTCTGTCGAGCGTAGACCTCCACTCTCACTTCCCCTGGCAGAAGATGATGCCAGAAGCCATCGCCATCGTCTGCTCTCCAAAGTTTCAGGAGTAAGTCCATTTTCCGGCGTGTGAAACTAAGATGCAGTATTGCGTCCAGAATATGACTTACACAAATATAAAGGAATATAAAGAGATATTGTTTAAAGGATGAATTAAAGGAAGAGTTTACATAAGCAAGTTGACATTATAATAGGGTTTATACCTAATTTTAGGTGTAAGTCCATTTGCTGGTATGTGAAAATAAGATGCAGTATTGCGTCCAGAATATGACTTACACAAATAAAAAGGAATATAAAGAGATATTGTTTAAAGGATGAATTAAAGGAAGAGTTTACATTAGCAAGTTTACATTATAATAGGGTTTATACCTAATAAAAGTTTTGTCCTCAATCCAATTTTGTCTTATTGAGGTGTTTGTGTAGAGCAATGGAAGATGAATAATGTGGCAAAGGAAGTTTGTCAGATTTCATAACCCCTCTTTTATATTTCAGTGACATATTTTGTGAAGTCGTTCATTTATAATAGTCCCTCAGCTTGACATTGTTCTTTATTCATGTTTTCCTGTCATCTGAATTGTTTTTCATTTTATTGATAATCCCCAGAACTGGCATTTTCAAACTCACAGACCACGGGTTAGATGTCATCGGGGCATGTAGAGAGAAGGGTTTTCATCCACACAACAAAACCCCTCCGTTGTTTGAGGTTAGCCTCCATTTGTTTTTCCTTGTTTAAAATCATATGGAAAGGGTACAACTCTGAATGTAGTTATGAAATACCTACTGTTATATATTGACCCTTTGAGCTGTGATACTCTGACCTTTTTGTAATCCTATAGAGTCAACACTGTCTCAGCAGGACTATGAGAACTACAATAGTAATCAATAAAGTATTATCACATTCATCCCTTTGAAATACCATGGCCTATGTTAAAAGGTATTTCTCATCACCTTCATACCTATTTTTCTGTACACTTTTTTCTTCCAATTTGTTTTGGGTTTATCAAGAGCATTAGTCTCCAGATTGGGAAGTCCATGATTCGAATCCCACGATAGGCAAATTTATTTATTCGATTTTGTCCCCTGTGATTGCTTGGGTTGGTGTCAGTATAATGTAATTGACTGAGACAGAAGTCATGGTATCCCCGCCTTGTCTCATGTGTGGCAGCATATAAAATTGTCAGAAGTCAGTCTTGTGGCAAATTTACAATATAGCCTTTATAATGCTGACGTTGGGACGTTAAAACCAACTCAACTGAACTCCTCAGTGTTGAACCATATTAATTTGTATGGAGAAAAAAATCACCTAAATTTAATGAATATAATTTATTATAATTACTGTCAAATACAAAATATGTATGGTTTTGCCAACTAATTTAGGGTGTAATCTGAATTTGCTTTTATACTCTTTCAGGACTGTGCGCATGTACAAGTTTGTGAAACTGGCGGTGTAATTGTGGAGGACAGGAGAAATTGAAAACTGGGCTTGTTTTGCTATGTAAAATCTTAAATTGAAAACTGGGCTTGTTTTGCTATGTGAAATCTGCCTTTAGTCTAAAATGTGATAATCTCTGTTCAACACAATGTTTAGGTCTTACAAAACAAACCACATGTTACTTAAAAATATACTGATAACAGTTTTCATATTGAGATAAATCAGTCTCTAGACAGATTGATTATTATGCAAATAGCAGATTACAGAAAAAAAAGATGTTTCTTATTTTGTATTTTGATATAATGTAAGACAAAGAGAAAAACATCTGACATTGAACTTAATACACAAATACAATATGGATACAGACTGATTACGGAGTTTCTGATATTGCAAAGACGAGACACCACTTTGATTGAAAAAGAAAATAGAAAACAGCCACTTTTTTTAGACTGTTAATGTCAGGTAAGTTAGAAATGCTATTAACAAAAAAAGAAGAAAAAAAAGAAATTCATGTAATGGTAGATTTGTTTCCTTTTTCTGATTAATGAAAAAACTAAAAAAATCTCCAATGACTTCATGTAATTCTCACTATTGACAATTCTAAAAAATTGAGTTATTTGAAATTGTGAACATTGAGGTGTTCAGCCAACCAATACCTGGATTTGTGGCAAAATTCTTTATCCCTTCTTGTTCTAATAAGGACAAAGTCAAAATTATATAATTATATGTGTTATTTTTTTTTTCCATTATTCAATTACCAAAGATAATTTTTTTTGGAATAATTTTTATAGTTCTATCATCATAAGAAGCAGAGAATTTGTGCTATGTTTGGATCCTTTGGTGTGATATTGAAATCACCCCCATTATATAAAAATGTGGTAGGTGCTAATGTATAAAGTCAGATAGCAACTTGGAAAGTTTCTTCCCATTTAAACTTGTTTAAAATTCGCAGAGAAAAAGTGTGTTATCTTTATATTTTATACTATATTCACACTCATCACCCCTGAAAAAAATAAATAAACAAAACAAAAACAAAAACCATTTTCTTAATTGGGACAGTGTTTTATAAAGGTTTATTTCATGTCAGATAAAATGGTTTACAGCAGCAAATTAAAAAAACAAAAACAAAACCTCATTGCTGATCATAACGAGGTTATTGTTTTTGTCAACCACCAAGCTCTATTATAGGATGGAGAAAACCCTCATTAGAATTTACTCTTTATTTTGAAAACAACAACAACAAACCAAAGTAACACCAACAAAGAAAATAATCTCTATGGGATGCTGCGGAAAATGGTTGATAAATTAGACTTGTTAAAACTTGTGTCTATAGAATTCAGAGGTAGAAAACATTCAAAACAGGTATTTAACCATGGATGCAGTACTAGTTTTTGCGTATTGTATCAAGATAACTTGAAATACTGTGTGACATTTATGATTGCATGTCAAAACATTTTGGAAAAGGAGAAAATAAATGCAGGAAAAAAAATCATCCTTATATCATTTCATTGAAAAAGGAAACAAGACACAGAACTTATAAAAAAAAAAAACAGCAAACGGCCCTGTGTACTTTTGTACAGTTATGACCATGCAGCTTTTGTGGATAGAGAAAAAGACCAACATTAGCTTTTTATCTTTCCTATGTAAAATTCAACAGCACTGTTGGCGATAGTCTCTTTTCCTTTTTCGACTTTAGAAAATTGTTTCAACTGAAGACATTGTATCACATTGTTTATTTGTGTTAAATGTGCGAGTTATGTGCTATTAAAGTATTTAGGAAAAGATCATTACCAACATTTTTTTTTTACTATAACCACTTAGTCAAAACTAAAATGGCATATGAATATTTATTTCTGTAATTTTTCTTTTACATGTGATAAATAAGAATGTTAACAAAACTGGCACAGCTGTCTGATATGCTTGCTTCATGAATTTTCCATGTAGAATTTTGAGTTTGTCAATTACAAGAAAAAAATAGTCTGAAGTTGAAAATTATTTCTCATTTTCTGCACACTTTTTTCTTCCAATTCGTCGTGCAATACATCTATTTCATTGAAAAGTCAAGTGAGTGAATGATATGAAAGAAAGAAAATATAAACCCATCATGTTTTTAGACATGCATCTCATCTTAAAATAGATTGTTTTTAATTTTAGGCAATGCAATGAAGTTTGCTTTGAAGTTTGAGTTGTAAATAGAACTTTTTTAAATTGTGTTTTTACGAGTTTGTGTATTTTAAAGAACAAAATCAAGTCTGTAAATTGTACATTTTCATAATTTTCTTAAAAAAGGATACAATTCTATTGAATAACAAAATATAGATAAATGACGCACTTTCTCTTAGATAAAAATGTGAGGCCCTTTTCATTGTGTGAAAGATTATTATTTTCTTAAGTATGTTTATATTGTCTGAAGTATGTTTGTTTAACAGTCACAAATAAAATAAAACATAAAATCAAGTATAAATCAAGTACCCAGAAGGATTCCATGCTTCTTTTCATTTATCCTACCTACCTTTTTAATCTTAACACTTAAACTACCTATAAAATTGGTCTAAGTTTTGAAAACTATGATGCTTAGCTAAAAAAAAACTTTTCCATTCCTAATAACATGTATAAACTTATCAAGACTTCCAATAGGCAGTTTCAATGCTAAATTCAAGGCTGTTGACTTGTGATTGAATAAATGTTTCAGAATTGTTGATGCTAATGTTCAAGTGCTGCAATGTTCAAGACGGATATTGTTGGTGTACATATTCAAAGTTGCGCTATCTCTTTACTCATTATACTTTCACTTTTCTTTTTTGTGTGAGCCGTCCTCTTAATTCTATGCTACTTCAACTTATCAGTTTAATTGTGACTTACCTTGTTAATCCCCATCTTTAAAATGTTTGTTTATTGAAAGGAGAGAAGTCTGTAATAATATAAACAACACAGTTCCTTTAGTTAAATATTATGACAATAAATATTTAGAACATTTTGGGTTCTTTGTTTGTTAGTACGCTAAATAAGTACTGGAATCTCTGATTCTTTTTATAATTTTAATTTAAAGTATTTACTGGATTCTTTTCGTAAATTCCTAGTATGTTACTCTGTTTTCACCTGGAAACTAAAAATTGCTCTCATTCTAAATGATTTTTGAAAAACATATAACATTTTAAAGAGTTAATATATATGTCCATTCATAAAAAGCATTGGAAATTCCAGTTAAGTCAACAAAAAACACAATCGAATATGAAATCGACAATTAAAATAATTAATCTTTTTAGATCTTCCATTTTGAGTGTGAGATGTTGTTCAAGACGGATATTGTTGGTGTACATATTCAAAGTTGCGCTATCTCTTTACTCATTATACTTTCACTTTTCTTTTTTGTGTGAGCCGTCCTCTTAATTCTATGCTACTTCAACTTATCAGTTTAATTGTGACTTACCTTGTTAATCCCCATCAAAAAAAGAGAATTGTTTTATAATGAATCAAATGTGTACTTTCAGGACTTATACATTCTTTAAAATGTTTGTTTATTGAAAGGAGAGAAGTCTGTAATAATATAAACAACACAGTTCCTTTAGTTAAATATTATGACAATAAATATTTAGAACATTTTGGGTTCTTTGTTTGTTAGTACGCTAAATAAGTACTGGAATCTCTGATTCTTTTTATAATTTTAATTTAAAGTATTTACTGGATTCTTTTAGTAAATTCCTAGTATGTTACTCTATTTTCACATGGAAACTAACAATTGCACTCATTCTAAATGATTTTTGAAAAACATATAACATTTTAAAGAGTTAATATATATGTCCATTCATAAAAAGCATTGGAAATTCCAGTTTAGTCAACAAAAAACACAATCGAATATGAAATCGACAATTAAAATAATTAATCTTTTTAGATCTTCCATTTAGAGTGTGAGATGGCAATTGTTTTTTTTTTAAAACAATTTTGCCTTACTCTAAAAATGAATTTTCACATTGTGAAAACCCTAATTTTCTTTTTCCTTTTTTTAAGTGTAAATTGTACAAGCCTTCATGAGCATGACATTTTTAAATTTCCCCTTGAGGGATCAATAAAGAATTATCTTATCTGATATTATGTGATGCCTTAATTTTTTTTATCAGAGTTGAATGGAAGTAATTTGCCTGCCTATGCACATGGAATTAAGCTTTTTCAATTTAATTCTTTTTTTTTTTTTTTATGTATTCTTTTGCACTATCCTCAATCATTGTTGAGTAAAATGTGTTACAGATGCTGTTGCTTAATTTGTACATTTAAAAAGTCAGTGGAATAAAATTGAATTTGCATCAGTCTTGTTGGAAAAACAGTTTGTCATTTTTATGTTATGAAAATTGTCTTTGGTATAATTGTATTTTCACATATTAAACACTGACTTGCCAGGAAAATTAGCCTTTTACTTTTTAATTGCAACAGAGCAGACAAGTACAAATGTAGATCTACAATGTTAAATATATTTATTCTTAAATCTTACTATTCTTATTGCAAAAAAGTTTACCGAACATTCTTAAAGGTAGTTTTTATGTAAGTACATACAATTTATGTCTTTGAGTTAATGGAAAAGCAATGTCCATATTACATTTTCCATGTAAAGTTCAAGTAGTGGTAGATCTCTAGATATCTAGAAATTTAGAGGTGAAATAACAGAGATGTCTTGATTTCTAAAAATTCTTTTGTATGTAATATATGAACACCAAAGATCCAGTTGATTCCAATAAATCATATCTAGTTAGTGGCAAAATATACCAAGCTTGAATTCCACATTCATCCTAGCCAGTCACAGACAATATGCGACAGGCAACAGCTTGCGACGCTCGGCTGACAGCCTGTGATATGCATACTGCTGTGCCCGCTATTTTTTTACGGCTCTTGATTAAAAAACTTATTTCTTGTTGTGTGTGTTCCTTTAGTCTGTGCCACTACAGTCCTGCCTGTGTGCTTAGCTATCTTCCTATGTTCCTAACTTTTATCCTTATAGGTCACAATAAGTGAGACCTTTTTGCCTCTGCCTGGCTGCAATTCACATCACGATAAATAGTTAGTTTTGTCCGTAAAAAACTTACATGTAAGCCACAGAAAAGACTAAAGATATGAATATAAGATGCAAATAGTTTTGCTTGGTTATTTTTTCTCTATGAAAAAAAAAAAGAAATCAAATAATTCAGATTTGAAGCTGCTTAAGTTAAAAATCAATAAGCTGATAAATTGATAAGAAAATGCTTTAGTTCATACCTCTCTTCTGCCTAAATAACAAAATCATGGTTTGGGTTAGTACATATTCAAATGTACAAATTTTAGACTTGGTTGTCTGAGAAATATCTGCTTCACTGAAACTGACCAGAACTTGGAAGTTTTATAATGGATTTATACTGAGATAGTCCCTTTTATGAGCTTTGTAAGATTGCATTGCAGCTCTATGTTCAAATATCCATCAGAGGTCTGAAGAGGTTACTTTTACTTGTATTTCATTTATACATCCAGTGATGCATCCATCCATCGAGTATCATGCTTTATAGCCTTGCCAATCATGCTCTTCAACACTTCCCAATCTTTTGCTGCTTTCAATGCCTCTGTCACAATCCCTTTGTTAAAACATTTCGTTTGTCTATTAATATTATCTTTTATTGGTTTTTTTTTTCCCCCTGCTCCACTTCCCAAAAATTTCCAATTGTTGGAAAATTTTCCATCTTATCTCTCCTTATCACATATCCCAAAAAGTTTGCTGTATACTATAACAATATTTGTATTTCAGGCACCACATTTTGACATTTATTTACAGCTTGAAAGAGTAGCGTAAATTTTAGCAAAAAATACTAAATTTCATATAACGATGAAAGCAGCATCAATAGGATCATAACAAAGGCTCTGACTTCAGTTAAAGCGCCATTTACCTGCAATTGCAAAATGGCAGTTTAGAAAAATTTGTTTGTTTTAAATTGTATATCACTTATGAGAGCCATTTTGTTTGTTAATTTCAATAATAAATGAGAATAGGGAGAACTTGCTTTGTAAATGGTAACAAACTAGTATACTGCTGTGATAACAGCTATTTTCAATTACAAATATTTTACTCATTGTATTAGAGATTGTAGTCAAATCCTTTGACTGCGACTTTTTGTTTTAAATATAACTATAGCTGCCATACTTGTGAAATGAATTACATAAGAAAAAAATTTCTTTTTTCAAATGCGTTCAAGACATGCTAAACCCTTTCAAACTTAATGAATTGAGCCAAGACGTTTTACTGTCATAAAGATACATGTATTAAGCACTTTAGTCTCATACATTTTTAACATAAAGGAATAAAAGGAGTAATGGGCAATGAACAGTATCGAAGAGTTCACACACTTTCCATATGCGTCAGAGAAATATACTTAACATAACAACATGATGCACAGATTCTTGTATCCACCAAGGCTTAATAACAAGTAATGTTAAAGTCATAGAGAATAGCGTTATTCAACTAAAAAAAAAAAAATTACATAAAAATGTCTCCGCTAATATAATAATAATGGTACACCTTACTAATAATTCGATGAATATGTGGTGGAAAGTGGTGGGTATTTAGTGAATGATAGACCATGATTAACAAAGGTCACCAAAAAATGTTGCGTCAGTCATTGAAGCAAAAATAATATCACTATTCAAATGTTCAAATACACTTTCTAGCTGAAAAAATAAAAGGGAATAAGCCAAGACAAAATAAGAGAGATAAAAAAAAAGTATTGGAAAAAATCTGCATAATGAAGAAATGAAAACCAAAGGCTTCTATATATACCAATCGCTAGTTGGTACACAGCCATGACAAAGTAGAGAATTATAATTTATGTTTCCTAGTTCCCTAAAGAGACTGCATGCAGCTTTGTCTGTAAAGCACTAGAAAGAGACACCAGCTGAGAATGGAATCTCAAACCTTTGGCTTGAAAACATGATGTTCTTCCCACAAGGTAAAAAAAAATGAAATAAAATATTCTAAGAATCTATACCATTATTCCCATAAAAGTTACACTTGCTCTAACTGTAGCTGAAAAGATATTAGACACATTTGTTTAAATAATGGAAAAAAATGTATCACTTATAGGAAGTGATCTTGATAAAGAGTGCATCTAAACAAAGCTAAAGAATGAATGAATGTATAGTCTGTAAAAAGAAAAGAGTAAAATTTAATTGAAATAAGAAAAAATAAAAAAAAAGATTAATGTTAAAGATATCACAGATTATGCATGGAAAATCCTGTAGAACAGTGTGGGAAGGAAAATGCAAAAACTAGCTTTATAAAGAAGCTGATTAAGAACTGTGTCCAAAACTACCTTGTAAGGCTGTCTTTGGTGAAAAAAAATCTTTTTTAATTTCAAAGAGAATCCCAGTAAAAAAGTGGTTCTTGCATCTTATTTAAAAAAAAATAAAAGAAATGTTTCCTATTCAATGTATCAAACAATCAACATAGGTGCTTATAAGGAAAAAAATGTAATTAAAACAACAAAAGACAATGAACGGCTTAGCTATTTACCAAAATCATTGGTACTCAAAGACAAGCAAGTTTCAGCTTTTTTTCACACAAGCATCCACTGGTCAAAAAAAAAAAATCTGTATGGCCAAGCATAAAGTTGGATGAAATGATTCCAAAGAGGCATACATACACAAATCTATAGTATAAATCTAACAGAAGTTATGGAAAATAAATGATTTTCATGACAACAGTCTACACATCAAGCTTATTTCTCAAGTTTTCTGTCAAAAGAACCTGAGATGAAAAGTGCAAATCAATTGAAAATACAAAATATTCAGCCACCAAGTTGATAAGCATAAGTTGACAAGGGTACTTAAAAAAAGTGTTAAATGCATACTAACTACATTGCATCTTATGAATAAAATCTCAAAAGAATAGTTATTATTCACTGATCTACCATTAATTTTCTGATTGCTTGCTCTACAAGTGCATAACACTATAAAACCTTGAAAGATTATCTCACAGTATTTAAAGACAGTTGAGCTCAAAACAAATTTTTTACTTCCGTAAAAACATTAATTTCAAATCAGGATAAAAATCCAAATAAAAACTTCCAACTTAATATGAGTCATCTGTCGCTAGAGACCTTGAGATCATCGAATAAGTTGGTTGGTCGGTTCCTTTTATAATATCAAAGGTCAGCAGCGAGACTATATTGCAGATGGGTACCAGAGTAATGTCTGACAATTTTTTGTGTATACTACACAGATACTGTGCTGGGATACCACAACTTCTGTCTCATCTGGTCAGATTACAATGATACAGTACTACAGTACTAAGCAATTCAGGTTAAAGTCTGACCAAAATATTGGCCTGATCATGGGATTGAACTGGCAGCTTTTCAAATAAACGTTTATTATGGTGGACTGGGTATATGACTGTCACTAGCTAACTCTCTGGTTAGTGGTAGATGATGAATCATTAATGACAACACAAAACTGCATTCACCGTCATATGGCCTTTTTGCCTGAGCGTTTTCATTGAAAAACTTTTTAAACTCTAGCAGTTCCAAAAATTGGTTCCTTAAAAAAAAAATTAATAAAAAGAGGAAATCAACCCTGAAAAGCCAATGCGACTAGAGCCAGCCAACTAAACAAGAGTGAGTCTTCAATGTTTTGTTTAAACTTAGAGAATGAAAATCTAAATCTATTTCTTTATTTGTTTCACAGACATTGAAAAAAAAGGTGATAACTACTTTACTGGTTTCTAACATCTTTTAATCACAACCAAGCCTACCTGTTTATCAGGATGGTTTAATGATGAATGAAGCTTTTCTTTAAAACCATTTGTCTTATTAATAACACTTGCAGGCTAAAGATACACCACTTTCCGCAACTGTTTCCATAGCCACTCAAATTTGTGTTCATGGATAGTCATAAAAACCTGAGCCGGCACACCCCACATGGAGTAATGAAAGTTTCAAGGAAGCTGAAAACCATGATTAGATTGAGTGATCATGTATCAAATTTGATTTAAAATTAAACTTAACTGTTTTACAAAATCAATATCAAAACATTTTGAAAACTGAAGAACTAAATCTGTTCTTATTTGACCATACACACTTAATTTTTAAAAATGTAAAGAAATGCATTTCCATGTAACTTGATATAGTTGTGGGTAATTTCAACAAACATTAAAAAAAAAACAACTGAAAGCATACAACAACCCAAGAATGTATTATCATTATAAAGTATTTTGTTCAATGCACATATGTAAAAAAAAACAAAAAAAAAAAACAGATTTCCTTGAAATTAATATATCTCCTTTGTACAAATTCTACACAGAAGAAACCCCTTGTCTACAAATTAATATATTTTAATTCACCCTAAAATAACCGCTATCAAGAATACGATGACACACACTTTTTACATAAATAAAACAAACATAATAAATAGCCTACATAAATACTCTTGCGCGGGTGTAGTTTGCAGGTCCAACGATATCAGTGAAATAAGTTTGCTGGGTGTTAATATCCAAGTACAATATTAAAAATATTCAATAATTCAACACATGGCCATGCCGAGAGTTACACCAGCCTCACAAAAAAACCTCATGGTGACAGTGCAAGATTACAACGTTCATGTTACATCACACCACCCACATATCCTGAAAGCTTTTCCGTGCAGAAATAAAGTGTATCTTGAAATCAAACAGCTGGATCAGTCAACATAAATAACAATAATAACAGTTTTTGATTTATTTACACACACAAAAAAGTCATAATCATAAGGAACAATCACATGCAGAAAAGAGCAACCCATTGCACCATTTGAACCATCTCCTGCACCCTACACACAGGCCCGCGCACCAGACTTAAGGCTCAAGCAAACAAAGTTCCTGGTTATGTCTAGGCAAAACTATTACAGCCCCCCCATGTCAGGTTTTTCTTTTTAATATCAAAAAGCATAAAAATAATTGCAGGGTGGCTTAAAAAAATGAGGAAGGTATCGGACCAGATCTGTCCAAGATATGTCATTACAATGAAAAAAAAAAATCTTAGTTAATAGTACCGTTGTTTACAAAAAAAACCCCAACATAATCCACTCATATTTTAATATAAATAATAGGCTAAGCTTTATCAATATCTAAAAATGATGCATTATGAACCTGGGTCTTAAACCCTTACAGTAGAATCTACTTAAGATAAACTATCGTTTTGTATATATGAACTATTTGTGTGAAACCGAATCCCTTTGTATACTTTATGGTCATTATTTACTATAAACCTTAAGACTGCCTCAAAAACAAAAATTATCTACATATCCCCTCTCTCAGTCCTAACTTCTGGGTCTTGAAATCTTACCACACTTCTGTTGCATTTAAAGCCACTGTAAATGCCCCTACCCCCCAATTTATATAACCCAGTTCCCCTCTCACTCGGGGTCAAGAGCGAAGAGTCTTCACAAGGGCAAACAGCTGGTTCTCCTCCTCTTTCTGCAAACCACTCTATCCCCCCCCCCCCCCCTCCCCCTTAAAAGACCCCATTCAAACTCCGCTAAGAAAAAAAACCCCCATCTATCTGACCCCCCTCCCTTCTCTCTTCCCTCACCTCTCACTTCACAAGGCAAACAGAGTTTTCCCCTCGTCTTTCTGCAATGTGCACGCAGTCCTGACCTGAGAAATTACACTGTATTTTCCCAGGCCACCACACAGGTTTGGAATGATCACAACAAACGTTGTTGCAAGCCAAGCCACCCTTAAAAAAACCCAAACCCCCCTCCTTTATGTATATATCTGCACCCATGTACTCAACCTCTCTCTCAGCCCTTGCATCCCACTTCACAAAGCAAACAGCGGGTTCTCCTCCTCATCTTTCTGCAGGGTGCGCGCCGTCCTGGCCTGCTGTTGACCGCCGGCCTGGGCCGGGATGCTCGGTACGCTGGCCGTGCTGGACGCCGCTGCCCCTCGCTCCAGCAGGAACCGGTCAAACTCTGGACAGCAGGGGGACAGGGAAGCAGAACAAGACTAGATTCAAATTTTTATTTTGACGAGTTGGGTTAAGTTGAATTAGTTGCTTAACAACATCGTCAACACTATATTTATATGCCTGACAGGAGGTGCACAGAGCAAAAGAGAACGATGCAATCACAAACCTAGATCAAGCTAAAATTGTTCCAGCCTCTACAGTCCTATTAACGCTTACATTCTGATCAGAGAAAGACCAGACAAAGGGAAAAGACAATGAGGTAGATAGTATAAGCAGGAACTAGAAGTAGAGTAGATTCACATTTATAATCTGAGCTGAGTCGAGTTGCTAAGTATCCAACCAACATCTGACAACATTACGTGCTGCGACACAGAGACATTGCCGGGATACCTAGACTCTTGTTTCAGCCAGTCACCAGTACAAGACGAAATCGGACAGACATTTTTTTTTAACGATTGTCGATTTTGAATCAAGGACCTTTCGATTGCAAGACTAACGCTCTACCATTTGAGCTAATTTCCACTCCAATTTATTTTCTGACCCGAGAAGGAACCTGTCAAACTCTGATCAGGGGAGGGGAATAGAACAAGAGTAGATTCATGTAAATTTATATTCTGATCGAATGAAGACAAATGAAAGGTAAAGAATCACTCACAAGACAGACCAAAGGGAAAGATACATTCACAAGAAAGACCAAAGGGAAAGAATCATTCGCTAGATAGACCAAAGGGAAAGAAGCATTCACAAGACAGACCAAAAGGAAAGAAACATTGACTTTGATGGTATCAGCTTCAAGTGAAGGGAGAGGAGAAACAGTTGATTCAGGTATGTGGTCTGACCGGAGGACGACAGACCAAAGAAAAAGGAACGATGATATAGATGGTATCAGCAGGAACAGATCAAACTCCAGCTGGGGGAGGGGGGTTGACAGAACAAAATTAGATTCCAGTTTATATTCTGAGTTTAGTTCAGTTAAGTTAGTTACTTAACGTCCAACATCAGCACTATAAAGTGCCATATTATAGTCTGACCCATAGAGCAAGTAAGAAACACAAGCAGTGACAGCACAACAGTAAAGGCGTTGACAGCTCATTGGCCTTTAGAAATTAGATCAAATTATATTCTCAAAAAAGTTACTGTAGAGATAGATTTTACTAGAAGGCTGACATTTCAGCAGCATAAGCATCTTTCAACAGGTTCAGTGGGGCGACCTGGTTCAAGTGGTATAACATTAATCTACAGACAGGAACGTCTTCACTTGTAATCCCACTATCTATCAAAGATTAATTTGTCTGATTTTGTCCCCTACTGGTTGGTAGGAGTTCAGATCTCCCCATTTTGTCTTGTGGTTGGCAGCGTGTAAAATTGTCAGACACCAGCCTTGGGGCCAGTCTACAATGTAGTCTATATAATGCTGACCTTGGGTGTTAAGCAGCAGAACAAACACATCAACAGGTTCAGTCGTCACAGCCTTTCTTTGCTTATTTTTGTAACATTTTCACAGACTCAGGAATTGAGGAAAATAACCTGTTTTTGCTTGATCTATCAATACAACAATTTCTGAACATTCTTGGCAGCTACACATATGATTACATAGCTTGTGCTTTTTGCGAGTCTGCTGTTCAAGTTGGTGACTGATCTTTTACAGTATTACGTTATTTTATTATAAATATTATTATTATTATTATTATTATTATTATTATTATTAAAGAGCTATTATCCATTTCAAACTGTTATTTGATCCAAATAAGTGTAAAACTTGATCCAATATCTGCATTATAAGAATAAAGGATTTTATTTAAAGCTGATGGACAACATAACATCACATTTCGACGTTTGAAAGTAGAAAGAAAACATCGACACACAAGTTTAAGAAAAAGTGAAGCTCAAAAACGAAGCATTGGCAACCATGGCCAAGAAAACAAGAAAAAGAAAACAATATTGTTGTCACAAGAAGACATCAAATCTTGCAAAGTGTATGGTAAAAGAGGCAGAACGATAAGCTCGGCAAAAATCCTTGCGTCCTGTGCAGAATATCCAATCAAAATTTAGATGGCATCCCATGAACTTATGCCTTGAGAAACTTTACCAGACAGGTCACTTTCAAGTTTGAAAGTGAAAGAGCTATCATCAATTTTTTAAAACTTTTATTTGACCCAACGAAGTGTAAAACTTAATCCAATATCTGCATTATAATCTGTCTTTGGGATTAGAATACAGGCTTTTTTTTTTAAGCTGATGGACAACATAACATCACATTTCAAATGGTCAGACATTCATACAATAGACTGTGATGTGGGTCGAGGTCTCAAGATATTGATTTGACTGAATGCCTATATGTAGCTTCCACCAAATGAGCGAGTCTTAAGTAACAACTTCAACAGATCATAAGTTATAATACCAGCATCTTGTAGGGATAAAAAAAAAAGCACATTATGTTAGTTTGAATGTTTCATGATTGTCTGACAGCAATCTTTATTTATTTTATCCCAACATCTCATTATACTAGCAATGACATCTATTACCAAGACAAGTACCAATATTTATACATTGCTATTGGTAATAATTTTTGGTATTACTGTTAATGACTACTACTACTACTACTACTACTACTACTACTACTACTACTAACTACTACTACTACTACTACTACTACTACTACTACTACTACTACTACTACTACTACTACTACTACTACTACTACTACTACTACTACTACTACTACTACTACTACTACTACTACTACTACTACATCTAACATTACCATGATCGCAATCAATGAAATGATAACAGCAAAAATGTATTATGACTACTGCTACTTCTGTTGTTGAGTTATTGAGTAGGTTTAAAGTCCAACGTCAGCACTAATTAAAATGGGTTATATTGTGAACAGGCGCCAAGACTGACATGACTTCTGGTTCAGCCGGTCACATTAAACTGACACCGACCCAACCAGTAGGGGTCGAGATCGCCAGAGCTCGAACCATGCACCTCCTGCGTCGAAAGCCGTTGATCTACCCCAGGGCTACTACTTCTGCTGCTGCTCCTTTTGTTTCTGATATTGCCTTAATATTGTTACCCTTAAACAACATTACCATAAGCAACCATCACACCATATCAAAGAAACAAGTTAAAATCACCCCAAAACAGGGAACAAATCTCAAGTTTACTATGCATTTAAGAAAATATTTTCTTTTACATCGCCTATATGCCAAAGCCTAGTTCCCTACCTCCAAAATTGATGGAACATCTATATGAGCATAGAAACACCAAGAAAAGAGGATGACACGGGAATGCAAAATGGATGCAGAAACCAACAATTATTTTAATAAAAATAAAGCTTTGTTATGATTTCAAAGTTTAATATGAGACATTTTAAGCCTCTTCCATTTCCCATTTCATTAAGAAAAAAACCCAACAAAAACAACCAGCAACAGATCTAAGCTCACAAATCTGTATTTCCGTGCACTTTCAAATCACAATATTGAAAGCAGTAGGATACATGAACAGTTTGCCATGAGTGAAACAAGAAAAATCTGATACATCTTAGCACTTATCCAGTCAGCACTTAGAACAAACGTCAACACACCGAGATGGGAACGAGCTAGTGCCACTTATTTGGGTTGTGAGAAGGGAGAAGGAAAGACCATCACAAACAGAAAACATTGCCCGGAAAACTCACTGAACGCTAATTGGTCTCTCCTTAACGTTGTGGCGGGGAGTATGCATTTTTAAGAGACAAATAAAAAAAAGAGAATTACATCTAACCAGTTTTAGATCATATAATTGGAATGATGGTTGATGGAAGTATGTTTTAAAAGTGTGTGAGTGTCAGGGTAAAGGAATAAAGCGCTATATAAGTGTTTGTTTGTTTATTGTTGCTTAGCGTCCAACGTCAGCACTTTATAGGCTTTATTGTGGACTGACCCAAGACAAACGTCTGACAAGTTTATGTGCTGCCACACAGAGACAGTACGGGAATACCATAACTCCATCTCAGCAGGTCACATTATACTGACAGACCCAATCAGTAGGGGGACAGTCAGAGCAAGGCCTGAACCACTGATCTCTCGTGTCGGAAGTTGGTGCTCTACCCCAGGACTACCACGCCCCCGCTATATAAGTAAACTTACTTTTAGTTTTATTATTATTATTACTTTAATTATGGGATTACTCAGTGCAAAAAAACCCTATACAAGTGTACTTTTCATTATTATTATTATCATTATTATTTTTTTTTTAAATTATTTTTTATGCTTATTATTATTTACTATTGGCTGGGTTGGAGTCGGTAAAATGTGATTTGTCAAGTCCTCGATACCATCTTCATAGGTCCCATTACCGAAAATGATATTGCTTGGAAACTTTGAAGACGTTGAACTCTCATTTTATAAATTAATTTTCATTATGTGATGTGCCTTAAGATCTTTTTAAAATTTTGTTTATTAACAATTTGTAAGGGGAACAAACTCTTTTTTCTTCTTCACCACCATTACCATTGCTTGTCTAACTGTCACTTGTGAGATAATGGATAATATCTTTATGATGCAATGTACAAAGGTAAGAAAAAAGCACCCTTTCAAACCTATGCTCCATGTGATAGAAATTCACTCTATATAAAATAAGAAGTAACAACTAAAAATAAATTTTAAATGTATACGACCAAAAAGGTTTCCGATAACTGACTTTTGCAAAGTGAAAGTAAGATTGTGCCACTGTGTACACATTTGTGAATGAGAGATGCTTAAAAAAAACCCAACAAAAACAACAAACAAAACAAAGGAAAACTAAAAAATACATGTGTCAGTGAAATAAACAGAGAGTGATAAGAAAAGTTTCCAATCCCAATTGGCATACTTTTTAAATCCTATATCTGATGCCCTTGCTAAATAAAATTAGAAGAAAAAATAAATAAAACAAAACATAAAACTGATAGACTAGCATATTTGTCATTGTAAATGTAGAAGACTGTCCTGCCCCTAACATAACTATTCGTATACATATGCAGGTATATGGTATTTTATGTATCAAAGACACAAGCACCGTAAACCCATATCATCTTCTTATACTTACACTATAGAACCATCTAGAAGCAGCCAATGGTATGGTATTTTCATATATAAAATGAGGATTAACATTTTACTTCATAACTGTTTACTAAGGAGAAATTTAGAGCCATAACTTTACTACCATCTATAGGCTTCTAAATTATTTGCAGAAATAATAGACAATTTTTTCAAGTAATTTCAAACAGAGCAATGAGGTGAAGACTTGTGAGCAGTCAATGGTACTTGGACTTATAAAATTACATTATGTCTAAATATTTTATTTCATGTTGGCAAGGTAGAGTTTTGAGCCAAAATATGTACTTCTATATTAGGTTTCTAAATTGTGTGAGGACAAATAAAGAAAAAATAAACCCAGAATTTTTTGTTAAAGTTATTTGAATCACGACGATGGTGAGGACTGTTGATAGGAAAGTCAAAATGAATGTGTGGCAGTGATATTTGTGGAGAACTGTATTCCAAATTCTATCTTCCACTGATTTATATCAACACAAAATATCATACCAAGGTGAACTAGAAAATTGTTTGAAGAAACAAGATAGGAGTTATTTTTCACCTGCACTTAATCCTGATTGAAATGATGTACATGTGAGGATAAAATACAAATATGAAAGTAGTCAGGAATTGCTTGAAAGAAAAAAAAAAGAAATAAAAAGACTGTGAAAAATCCGTGTGGAGGTCCAACTGTAGAAAAAGAGATGTAAGAATGCGTGGCAGGGCATACTTAGCATTTTTATCTCGATCTTTAACGACAAAGTTTCCCCACACATAACGCACTTGTTCTTGAAAACCTGATAGAGAGTGGGGGTAAGGGAGGGCAAGCCAACTACGTAAGACCTTACAGATATTGAGATAAACCTATTCAGAAAATAAGACAAGAGCTATATAAAGATACTGATATAGATCTATACTGATGTTACAAAAATGTAATCTTTGGTGTGAGGAGGTCAAGCTGCTACCTAGCTTTTAAGAAAAATTCTATATGGCGCCAGGACTCCAAAGCAGGATACCCAGGACGTGACCCATCATTATACTGACACCGATCCATCTAGGACGTGACCCATCATTATACTGACACCGACCCAGAAAGGAGCAAAGTGGCTCGAATGGGATTTTAAACCTAAACCGTCTTCCCTAGACTTAAACACTGGTGGGTGCTCTTTATATCCATTTTTAAAGAGTGAAGAAGAATCTGAATCAGCAATCTACAAGTTATGCTCTCCATAGAGACAATTACTGAAGGTCAAACATATTGGCTGCTTACATATTTTGAATCCAACATCAGTGACTAGCCTACATCACTGATGGCTCCCAAGACTATCTGACATTTTCTTATGAGCTACCACTCAGATATAGAGTAGAGATTCCAAGATTTCTGGTCTCATGATACTAACACCCACCAAACCAGAGGATGGGGGAACCTAACAAACATATTTTTGCCTAAACGCGTATCAAGTCAGGGATCTCCAGGGTAAAAGATCAGCGCTCTACCACTTAAGCCAGCTCGCCATATGGTTACAGCTATCCCAGTTTTGAGTGTGCTTCGACTTTGCATCAGTTATTGAACTATGATAATAATGTCACCACGACTAGCACTAATGCTACCGACATCAAAGCTAAAGCATGCCACAATTACCTAAAAGTGATACAGCATCACTACAACCATAACTATTTCTGCCGTCAAGACAATAACAGAACTGCAATATCTAAGGTACTGGCATACAACCAATATATATTGAACTGAAACAGTTCCATTGGGCAAACTTCATCTAAGCACAAAAATGGTGTACTGTGATCGTAAATGGCACTGATAGGCAAAAGTAAAAAGCACATTTACAGATGTTTAAAAAAAAAAAAAAGAAAAGAAAATTAATACAGCAAAGAGCACAGGAATATGAAAAAGTTTTGAATGCTGTTGTCAATAGTATAAATAGGGTAATGAGATCGAAAACAAAAAAAGAGAGACACCAGTAACTATTTTGGGCATCTCAGCATTATCTGAGGTGCAAGCAAATTGAGACTTCTCAAATGGATTTATAAAATAAGCTAAATAATAATAATAATAATAATAATAATAATAATAATAATAATAATACTAATACTAATAATAATAATAATAACAATAACAATATTAATACTAATAATAATAATAACAATTATAGCGATATATTCTTTCAACAAATCCACATTGTGTTTTTTACCTGAGCTGGTGATTGGTTCCTGAGTCCTCCCAGAAGTTTCCTTTGAAAACACGGAAGAACAAGGAGGTTAAGTACTCAAGCACATAAGAAAAGCAAAAAGAAATAAATAAAACCCCACCAAAACAAATACACGAGGGATCATTACTAGGCAAACACTTTTTGAGATCAGAATCTACCACTAGAGAAAATTATGGCAAATCTATAAAAAAGATTTTGGCTTCAGATTTGAAGTGTGACAGAAGCTGATTATAGTTCCGTAGTGAATATAGTCTCCAATTTTCTATTCAACTTAAGAATCAATGTATTCAAAAGTAAGAAAAGCTAGGTATTTCAATGATTGTGTAGCCTAACCCATCCCCACAAAAACTTCAACGCAAACAATTCGTAGATGAGTGTTACTGAATATTCATCAATAAAAACTAAATACATTTTTTTAATTAAAACGAAAACATCGAGACCTAAAGCTATACAGTTTGATTATTTACTTTTCTTCCTATGTGGGAGAAATGAAAAATAAATCTGTATGTTACAACTGCATTAAACTTTAAATAGACGTTAAAATAAAAATAAAACCACAAAAAAAAATACAAAAACAACAGCAACAACGACAACGAAATTACCCCTCCATGTGTTGCAAGCCATTGTTCCATCTCATCATAGTCTGTCTCTTTCTCCTGAAGCTGAGGAAAGAAAACTTTCTTCATTGAGAATGTGAATACCACAACAATGAATAACTGACAAAGTAACACCAATGGTCAAAATATTTAAAAGAGAACATAATGTAATACAACCAGACTTGAAATTTTATCTGTATCACACAATATTAAATACCTTATTTATCACAGTGGAGACTGTGACTTAGTTGATAGAGCAATAGTCTTATATCAGCATGTAAAGGCTTTAACATATTATACAGTAACAGTGTAATACTTTGTAAAACTATAAAAACTAGAGAACAAAAGACAATACATATAGGGTCCATGAGGCAAAAGTGGTGCTGCACTTTAAGTTTTAACAGTTCATTTAACAAAGATTTTACTTCATGTAATCGAAATAGCCAAAAAAAATTATATGCCTGTTAAATCTATGCAAATGCCATTCATCTGTTTCAAAATTTTTAAAGCAATAATGTTAGTGTTCCTAATCAAACTTCTGCTCCCTAATGGAATGATTGATTAAATTTGATTTACAATGGATATAACCAACAAAAAGATAAATATTATCAAAGCCTTTCATGTTGCTGTGAAACAGAAGAAACAAAAATTATTGCTAAAAAGTTATTCATAGCACACAAAAGGAGGTACTCAGTGACTAAAACTAAATAATAACGATAAATTAGTACAGTTGAGTTGAGTTGGTTTAAAGTCCAACGTCAGCACTATATATAGGCTATATTGTGAGCGAGCCCAAGACTGACATCTGACAATTTTATGTGATGCTTCACACGAGACAGGACCGGGATACCATAACTCCTGTCTTAGCCAGTCACATTAAACTGAAACAGACCTAACCAGAAGGGGGCGAAATCGCCAGGGTTCAAACCACAGATCCTGCGTCAGAAGCTGATGTTCTACCTCAGGGCTACAGCGCCCCTCTAAATTAGTACAAAACACACAAGCAATATAAATAGATACCAAGGCTTTTTAAAACTCAATTTTAATTTTAGGAAAATACAATGATTAAATAGCGTCCATATATACAGATTAAATTGGATTGACGAGTTGTGTTAAGTATCACAGTGTAATATATTTCAAAAAGTAAAATAAATATAAACAAATAAATTATGACAACACCAAGAGTCGGATAAGTTAAATATCAGCAATCCATGCAGCTTGCTTGCCTTTACATTTTCTTTAAAAAACAATTAATTTCAATTCCTCCAAATTTCAATTTACTTTTTCCTTACACAAAAAAGTAATATTAGAAAACTCTTTAAAAGAAAATAAAGTTGAACCATTTTTCAAGTTAAAAAAAAAAGCCCACTATTTTTTAAGAGTATTGTTTTCATGTTTTAAAGTAAGTTTGAAATCAAACTTTGTGCTGCTAAAACAAACTCATATAAATGAGTGTTAGAATGTAACCGGACTTAACTGAACCCCCCCCCCTTAAAAAAAAAAAAAAAAAAAAAAAAAAAAAAAAAAAAAACGAAAAAAAAAAACAAACACAACCCAATATATCTCAGACACCTACCCTTAACAAAGAAATAAAATACAAAATCAATAAAACAAAGTGCAGTGCTGAAAACAAACAAAACAAAAAGAAGTGTAGATACACAAAAAATGTGTGAATGAGAAATTACAGGTACAAATCAGTACAGTAAACTATAGACAGAGCGTAAAATGGAGATAAATTTAAAAAAAGGTTTGCGGCTACAAATAGGATATGAAATTAAAGGAATTAATGCCGAAAAACAAAACAAAACAAAAACAAAAACCCAAGAATAGTGCCTACATGCTTATGTACTGAAACATTACCACCTAATTGGGTTAAGTATGAACATGACATGTTAGCAAGATATTGAAACATTCTTTTGAAAAAGTATACCTTTAGCGTTTCTTCATCTGACATCTGTGTAAAAAACCATAAATTTGGTTAGACCCACTTTTCTATTTATTGTAGATAATTTTATCACTATTTGAAAGACATGGATACAGTAGTGATAGAAATTGCTACAAATAGGGAATGAAATGTATGAAGCATTTATTTAACACAGGAACACTGATATAGTACAGTTGGAGAGGAGGGTGTGGCAAATAGGTAAATCATATTATTTCAAGCTGCTTAAATGTTATACTACCATTAAAACAACTAAAAAAATAATTGTTTTCACTTCTCTCACAACACATAAAGAGCATTGTTTTGCTAATTATGAGCCGAGAAACAAGTGATAAAAAAGCAAAGATCTAGTTGATGTTATTAACATATAGGTAGAATAAGAAAAGGTGATTATACAACTCTTCATGCTAAACATAAATAATCATCTGAAGAGTATGTAGAGTTATGCAATGACAAAGCGAAGAGCTCAAACCCGTATCTGATGTCGTGTTACCTCTCTAGATTTGTCAGTTTAAAACAAACCTATTTCCTTAGCTTAACAAAAGGTATCAATTATGTGTTGCCATCATTATTTCGCCAGAACATAATTTGTAGTTCTTTTGAAATAGTAAGATAAAGAGGAATTTATCTATTAATTCTTTTAAACAGAGATTTCAGATTAAACATCAGACTTGAAAGCACTGATTCTGAGACATTTCTATTTGAAAATTTCAAGCAACCCTATACATCAGAGCCCTACGTCCACACAGATTAAGCTGCAGCTAATTAAAAGCACATCAATAATATGAGTTAGTTTGACCCTTACTTTTTTCTCTTCAAGCTGGAATAAAAAAAATAAATGAAAAGAGTTTAAAGATATAAGTAAAATAAATTTTTGGAAAGGACACATGCATTACAAAAAGTCAATTTTTTTTCTCTAAAGCCTGCTTGTTTCTGCACACACTAAGGTCAAACCCTTCTCTGAAAAAAAGCTTTTGGGATTCACGCAGCAGCATTTGATGTAAACTTTGTGCCATAGCCAAACGCTTGGGTCAAAAAGAAAACAAAACAAAAAAGTCATTAACAACCCTTTTCAGCATATAGAGATGGAAATTGGATTGATTTCACCTGAATTGTTTTCTTTCAGAAGCTTAACACAAAAAACATATGCTCACACGTATATTATTTTGCAAGAATTTGGAGGGTCTCTTTCAAAGGCTGATAAATCATGTAATTATTAACCTCCACCCTACCAACCACCAAAATCTCTTAACCCACACCCATATCGTATCAATATGGGATCTTCTCAGGACACTCTTGGGATAAAAATCAAACAAAAAGCTTTATCCAAACAAACATACAAATGACGACCTACCGTAGTTTTCTGAGTGACTGCCTGTCGTAAGCCTCCACTGTATGTGTCAGACTGCTGGGTGTCGTACTGTGTAGACCTAGAATGTTAGTTGGTAAGGTTAACATATGATTTGTATCCATATTTCTTTGAGAGCTAGCAATTAACAAAGTTTACATAATTTTAATGCACTTCATTATTTGCTTACATATTTAAAAAGTTGACATAAAAAACATGTCCATATTTGCTGATAAACTAATAATTATTTAATAAATTGCTTGAAATAGATACCTGGCACAATGCTGGATTTTTGCAACTAGCAGAAGTAGCACTCTCTTAATTTTGTTGGTGTCCTAAGTTTGCATACATTTAATATTATTTTCCTCCTCAACAATTCAGCCCAAACAGCTCCCCAGTCCTTGAACTCTTCTCTAGATACTAACTTCAAACCATAAAGCTGTTCAGATAAAGTGGAATAAAAAAGAACAGTCACATACCCTAAAACTTGCCAGTTCTTGTCTGGCAAAAAGGAGTACTCTGTCTGATGGTGTATTATCTTTTGCTTCCCAAGTTTGCATAAATAGTTCTTTTCTCCAGATCAAGTACGCCCAACCAGCTCTCTACTACTTGAACTCTACTCTACATACTAATTTCAAAGCCGAAAACTGTAAGCCCCAGCACAAAATTAGGTGCAGAGGACATAACAACATGTACTTACCCTAAAGCCTGCCGGCTCTGGTCAAAGGACTGTCGTGATTGAGCAAACATGTCGAAGTCGTCCGAATCTGGATTCTGTGCGGGCGGTGGTTGAGCTGGGCCTGATGAGGCTGCCGGGGGAGCAGTCCTGCCACCCAAGTCTGAAAGTTATGCAGAACAGCGAATGTGATTTCTTGTTATAGAACTTTGTTGGAAATCACAAGCTCTGAATTAGGTTTGATATCTTGATAGTGAGTTTATCAAGTAAGAGCGCCCAAAGACTAAAGTGACAATTGAAGTTATTCAAAGAGTTTGTTTATTCCCACCCTTTCTCATGTGTAGCAGCACATGAAACTGTCAGACTTCAGTCTTGGGGCCCGTCTACAATATAGCTTACATAGTTTTGACGTTGAACATTAAACCAACTCAACTCAGCTCAAATCTAGTCTCAATGGATCTAACCTAGATTTTTTAAACTCATGAGGTCCATATATTGTTTAAATCTAATATAAGCAAAATCTAATATTTCTTGTCAATAACTTAAAGCCTATGGATGTAATTGAAGTTTTTCAGAAGGACAACTATTCCTGAGGTGACATTAAAACTGTTCAATCTTAATTTTCTGGTAAAACTTGAGATGCCAACAGGAAAAGGTTATATCTTAATAAAAGAATCATTACAGCAACAACTGTACAAATCTGCAGTATAGTTATAATATAAAAGATATTTATAAAGTAATGACCAAGTAAAAAATCTTTACTAGTCTGAACTTTTGATTGCTTTTTAGTAGCGTTGATATAACCTTATATAACTGACACCTAGCGCCTTGCTGACTTTTTACAATTTTATTTTAGGAATTTTGTCCATTCAAACTAGACCCAATTTATATTGGACCCCCTCTCCCCTCTTGTCAACATTTTATTAGGAACAAAGACCATTGCAGCTAGACCCAAGTTATGTTTGACAATTTTCAACCTCTCTCATTATTCTCTGCTGACTCACTCATGGCCACCATCTGGGCTGTGAGGTTGGTGGGTGGAGGGGGAGCAGCGGCTGCAGGGGGCTCGTCGCTCAGATCTATCAGGTTTCCGACACGCGGGTTGGCTGCTCCAGGCAGCTGGAACATTGGGAAAAGATAGCGCATATATCACACATATGAAGAACAAAACAACAAAAAAGCTGACAAACTAGTAATTTTTTTAATTGAGTTGTTATGAGATAGATGAAAGCCAAACTTGAAATTTAGTTTCCTAAGAAAAGTTTGCTCTAAGCCTGTGAGTTAATAATATAAATTGAAATAAAGCTACTTCCTTACAACATGAAAAAAATGTGCACGAATAGGAAAAGAAGATACTCATATGATTACACTTATCAGATTTTTTTATTTGCTTGGTATTGTAGGTACTGAACCTTTGAGTTAATAAAAAAAGAACAGATTAACAAAGGCACCAAAAAAATTGCTTCCATCCCCACAAGTTAAGTAAATACGGTGTTAAAAACAATTGAATTAGTGGACAGTTCTACCTTTAAAAGCCTTGTCTTTGGATTAATACAAAAGATTTAGAGAGAGAAAGAAAGAGAGAGAGAGAGAGAGAGAGAGAGAGAGAGAGAGAGAGAGAGAGAGAGAGAGAGAGAGAGAGAACCAAGACCTACCTGATCATATGCAGGAGGTAAGGTGTCGTGGGTTGGGATTGGTGCCGGCTCTGCAACAGGAGTGGTGGCCTGGCGGCAGACGGGACAAGATAAACGCTCGAATCTCTCGTAGCGCAGAAACACATTGTTTAGGTCGTCGTTTACTCGCAGAAGATCATCTGAAAAAAAAAAAAAGAAAATAACAAATTTATAAATGGTTTGGTTTGTTGGCTTTGAAAATCTTCCGTCAGTCAGTGAGCTATATAGTGGACAGGTTCTAAAACTGGCGCCTGAAAGTTGAATGTGCTGCCACAGAGACTGAGCAGTGATAACAGAACTTTTGTCATAACCTGTAACATTATACTGGATGTGAAGAAGTCAAGCAGGATGCTTAAAATTTTAATATATTTTCACAGATAAAAAATCACAAAGATGGACAGGTATAGCTGAGCAACACAAAATGACAAATATAAAATATTTGACATAACATTTTAAAATTTGTCACTCGTAACAGTCAATATTAAGGGAAAATGAGTCAGTTATGCTAGGCTGGTAGCCATAATCTAAGTTGCTAAGTTGTCAGCTGCCTAGCACTTTAGTTCATAAAAATTGTAGCTGGCTCAGCGAGCAGTACATTTCGTAAAGGTGTTGTTTTGTTTCTCTCTAACTCTTTTAATTGTGGGTTGATACTCAAGAAAGTAGATTTCTGAAAACTTCGAATCTACAGGTTATTCCATATCGTTCGCTGATTCCGTCCTCCTAATTGTCTTGAACTCAGAGGCAAGACTCAACAAGGCCCCTTCATCTCTCACACCTTTGTCTGGCGTAGACATTCAAGTCTTGCTGCTTCATCTATTGCATCATTCCATATCTCTACTTTCTCATTTACGCCAACTTAAGTTTCAGTACCAAACAGACCTAGCCTTCAAGCCGAACGGTGAAGGAAGCTAGGGTTCCAATCACACATTGCTGACCACACAAAGCCCTCTCACTTCTTCTAGTATCGTAACTTTATGAACTTGACTATCTATGGGCCTTCAGGCTTCAAATTAGCTGTATTTTGTACAGTAGTTATGCATGTGATCAATAAGAGAACACAGCTCATAAACTTGAGAAATGGAGAAATTTTCCATTGAATAGGGTGATTGTGTAAAAATAGCCCAAACGGTCTTAAAGCATCATACCACAGGGTGTGATACTCAAGAAGCGTGGCCATAATAAAACCGCCTCAGCGCTAGCCCAGATACCTGCTTAGCACCACCAGAGCACCTCTCTTCATCTTTGGATGTCAAGTGAAATAATTATTGACAGCAAATTTTTGTTGCCTTACTTGTTATTTCTTCTGTTGCAATTTCATTCAGTAGTTCTACAAGCCTTGACTGCATTTGCCGACAAGTTCTGTTAAGCTCCTGGAAATAAATTTCAAGATATACAATCAATCAATGATTAGGATTCAATCATACAAATTTGCATCTTCATTATATTCACAGCAATTAAAATACACATGAAATATCATAGTATGGGTCCTGATTCTTCTTGGCAGACTGTATTGTGAGATAAGTAGCAATTACTTTCCGCACTTTATTTTCATCATGACTTAGTAACTTCCGTTCAGCTCAGCCCTCCATCCCTTACTGGATTGACACAAGGGACTTAGAAAAATTTTACGTCCATGCTAGAGATCAAACCTAGCACCTAGCAATGGTTGCAGAACACTCTTCCCGTTGCCCTAATTTTTACTTGCAAACAAGCCCACTGATATAAATGATAAAAAGTTGGACCTTTTCTCATCACACCTAACATGTTTTGACCATTAATGCTCCTGTGCTACCATGTCTGTATTGATCTTCATATACCTTGCATTTCCAAATAAATACCAAGCTTTTACCCTTTCCTTTGTAAATATTTGAAGTTCCCAGCACATTTTGTGTACTAGCAGATTTGCCACTGAGCTAAAAAGGCGTATGTGCAAATGTATTTTCATAGACTTCTTAAACTCTTTATTAGCTGTTTTGGGTTGGAAGCTCTGTAGGTAGCTAGGGTACTAGGTTTTTTGAATATATTCCTTGAGCTAAAAGTTCTTATTGTTCTGATATATTGAGAGAAATTGTGTGAGTTTTGAGTTTTCCCATCTTTTCGCCCATTGCCTTGCTATTGCCAGGCTCCCCCTCCAGGCATGGCCCCTGTGCATGGTTACCCCCCTGCAGCCTTCCCCCCTGCCGGTTACCCGCCCGCTGCTGGGAGAGTTGTTGCCCCTGGCTCGGCAGGCGAGGGCCCCCTCACCACTCCTGGAGGGGGAGCCTGGCAATAGCAAGGCAATGGGCGAAAAGATGGGAAAACTTCTCAAAACTCACACAATTTCTCTCAATATATCAGAACAATAAGAACTTTTAGCTCAAGGAATATATTCAAAAAACCTAGTACCCTAGCTACCTACAGAGCTTCCAACCCAAAACAGCTAATAAAGAGTTTAAGAAGTCTATGAAAATACATTTGCACATACGCCTTTTTAGCTCAGTGGCAAATCTGCTAGTACACAAAATGTGCTGGGAACCCTTTTAAAATAGCTAAATGTGCTAAATTATGTGAATGAAGGCCATTCTTTAGACACTAAACATATCATGAAGGCAAAAAAAATGGAGCCACATACAAAACACATTTACTTTGATTTAAAAAAAAAAAAAAAAAATGTAAACACTCTTCACTTGTGCAATAATGTAGATTATGGCCATGATCAAATTCAGCATCAAACTTACCTACTTTAAAGTAATAATGAATTCGTTTAAAAGATTAAAATAATGAAATAATTTGACAAATCTAAAAAATAAATCAAAGACAAGTTTAAACTTCATAACGTGAAGCAATATTTAAAAACAAAAACAATAAGGTAGAAAGTAAGATATTACATAGGCTACTGGTAGCCTACATAATAATAATATCTCTTGGGTAGTACTTTATATAGGCTACCTATTCTTCATTCCACTAGTCTTACTATTAACAAAGCAGGTAAACGCAGGGCTCTGACCAATCAGGTTCGTTCTTGGGTGCAGGGTATAAAAAAAAGAGGACTGGACAAAATGGAGAAAGGAGAGGGAGAGAAGATAAAAAAAGTATCATGGTAAAGACGATGGAGGAAAGAGAAAAAGAGGATTCAAAATAGGAAATTCAAAGAATAAGCGGAAAACAAATTATTAATAAAAAAACACCAGGCTACGAAAGCGAGTGATAGGGAGAGGGAGAGAGAGAGAGAGAGAGAGAGAGAGAGAGAGAGAGAGAGAGAGAGAGAGAGTTGTGGGAGAGAGAGAGAGAGAGAGAGAGAGAGAGAGAGAGAGAGAGAGAGTTGTGGGTGGGGCAAGGAGAAAGCGAGAGAAGTGGCAGATAAAGTATAAAGTAACTGTAAGGCTGAATAGAGAGAATAAGGAAAAGGCAGATGAATATAGAGAAAGACAGAATGATATTGAAAAGTATTTTTTATGGACTTTAAAATTAACAAGATCAGCTCTGGCATTTAGGAAAACTTGCTTTTAGACCTAGATCTATCACCGTGCATTTTGTATAAAGATACCAAACACTTTGGTGCATGATAATTCTTTTCAAAACATATTACCAGCAAGGGCTGTTTCTAGAGACACTAACCTGTGTTCGTTTTGCAGCAATGTGATTGCAAAAACATAAAACTATTGATTCATATACTTTTATAATGGCAAAGTATGTGAACACACAGGACCATTTTTCTAAGCACAGGCTGCACTGCAGTGTCAAGTTTAAAACGATTAGAAAAAAAATACACACACAAAGAACTGGCAAAGGACTTGGTAAAAACGATTGAATCTCTGGGTGTGACTGCAAACTGAATGCTAAATCCAACGTAGGTATGGTCTCAGCTTTATTTTTATTTTTGTTTCACTGAAAAAGCTAAAATTATTTAGATCTGAACAGGGAGTAGACGTACAAACCGTGTGTCTGTAGTATACTAAGGTGATAGAGGATGAGTATCAGCCCACCCAGACCAATGCTAAAATCTGTGTACCCAAGAACGAACCTGATTGGTCAGGGACCTGCGAGTAACTGCTTTGTTAACAGCAAGACCGCGGGTATGAACTATGATTGGTAGCCTATATAAGGTACTACCCTGTGGATAACTTATGTAGGCTACCAGTAGCCTACATAAGGCACTGCTCAATGGGTACCTTATGAATGCCCTATGGGTACCTTATGACAGTTACCAGTAGCCTATATAAGCACTTCCTAAAAAAAACATAACATGCAGTTGACATCACTCACTACTAAATTCCAATTTTGAGATCTTAAAATTTGAAATAGATCTATATGATAATGCAAAATGCGTTAAAGCCTCTGTCATCATCATGTTGGAACCGCCAGAATTATACACAGTACAAACATTCAATAAAAAGGGAGAGTGCCTATTTTTGTATCCTAAGTTTGAACCAAATCAGATATGTAATAGTAGAAGTACAACACTGGACACAGTAGAAAGCACATAGAAACTTTCATATCACACAGAAAGCCACCAGTTGCAGCTGCTTCAGCCCGCCATAGATCTTTCACTGGAAAGAGGTATTTATAATGAAGTTACGAGAAACACAGAAAGCATAAAAGAACTTGAAGGGCAAACCTCCTCCTCCTCTTCTTCAGTGACTTCTTCATCAGATTCATTCACCAGTTCTGCATACTTCTTTGTCTACGCAACAAAACAAGACAGGATTCAAATGACAAATGGGTGCCGTTTCTCAAAAAAAAAATTGGGAAAGATAACTTGAATCTACATAGGCATTGGAGTGTAAGTCCAAATTGTTCCAACTACAGCTCAATGAAATACATGCTAAGGTAGCAAGGTACTAACCAAATATAGTCAAATGGCGTAGTAACTATTAAGAAACTTTACATACTTATTTTTCTCTCAATTTTAGAGACAATATAAAATATTATTCAAAACTTTGAAAATTCTTTCCTAGATAGATTCTATGTTGTTACAGTTGTTATGATAGTGCTGTCCTCAAAGCATACAAATTTAGCACATATTTCCCATTTGAGGCATAAATTCATGAGAGAAACCAAAGACAACAAAAGCTCCTTAGGAATTTTTTTATTGTTCCTTGACTACAGTCACTGTAGCTGATTTACGTTTGGGTATATCTTTTTATGATAGTGACAAATGGAGACATTTTATTATTCCATTTAAATAAAGTTACAAAGATGTCCCACTAATTATGGTTAAACTGCTATAGATGCATTGTTATAAACTGGCTAAGTTTCTTTCTCTTTCATACACTCTTGTTTTTTAAACTTGAGAGCAAAAAAAAAAAAATCAAAATGAAAAAAGCTTGGCTTGCATGGAAAGCTGCAAAGAAAAAGGGATAAATAAAATATCATATGAATAAATTCTACACATCCAACCCCATCTTTCCCCACCACTAACTAGTCATGGGAGAAATATGAGTAAGAGAGATAAAAAATGTTCTATCACCAAATCAAATTCACTAAAGACGAGAGGTGTATCTTAAACAACTTACTCCTCTTGTGCTGCCACTTCTTGCATGGCTCTGCTCAGACTCTGGAACACTCTAAAGGCAAGAGAAAAAAAGGGGGTTAACTGGAATTCCATAATATCTTAAATGCAGAGTCTCAGGATTGATAAAACAAGATGCCAACTATAATTTTGGATAAAAAATAATATTATACTGACAAAATGCTACAATATTATCATTTCATTATAAGTAGAGCCTTACAAAAAAGAATAAATTGACAGCTCTATCTTCAAAAGCAACATCATTGGAAGAATGCAAGACATGTCTAAGAAAACCCAGACATACCTGATCATATGCATGAAGATTTGAATAACTAAATTGACATGGATGAATGTTTTTGCACTATAGCAATATTTAATATAAGGAGAAAAGTTTGAAACCCATTAACATTTAATCTGCCTGTTTGTACAATAAAATATTTCGCTAAATTTTGTCACATGTTAGAAAAATGGTTATTGGACTGAAATCTTGAAAAAAGTGAGACACCCAAAAAAATTGATTTTTTATCATTATAGCCCTATATCTCGAAACTCTCTCCTCCGACATCCGCCTGAAAATCCTAGACCACCTCACATATATTTAGAAGTAAAAATTATGATACTAAAATAGACTATGCCTATGACACTTGGGAATTTTTTTAAAGGAAATATAGTGAAATGTCACTATTGATTAAATGAGGCATACTCCACCTACCCTTTTGAAAAAACTGACAAGGGTCAAAATACACAGTTTTAAATGTTAAAGAGCTGTATATGATCCAACCTAAACTTGCTGGTGTAAGGAATCAAAATGGCCCAAATGGTAGAGTGTTCCTCTCCCAATTGGGAAAACTTTTTTGTTACATCTTGTCCCCTACTGGTTGGTTCCGTATAAGTATAACGTGACAGGCTGAGACAGTAGTCACAGTATCCCCAAACTGTCTCTGTGTGCCAAATGTTAGTCTTGCAACACGTCCACAACATAGCTTACATAGAGCTGACGCTGAGCACTAAGCAACAAACAGACAAATTAACCTACCCTTGCTGGTGTATGGATGGGAGCAAGGTTGTCCAGATCTGTCATTGGAAACTCAATGCCTTTCTGCTTGAGCTCTTGATAAACTTTTTCAACCTCTTTGAGCTCAGCATTGCCACGGAATGCATCAGCCCAAGTCTTGGAAAACAAACCATCATATAATAATTATAATGTAACAGATCAATTTACAAGTCTTTGGCTGGAATAACAATAAGTATAATTTAACCCTTCACATGGTGTAAAAAAAATAACATTTAGTGAACCAAAATTAGAAAATATATATATCTTAATTAAACATTTAGAACAAAAATTTTTCTAAGGCTTAAAAAAATCCCAATCAGGTCATTACTTGCACTAAATATCAGATTTTCATTCAAATATTTACATGAACTACTATAATATAGATATGAAGAAAAAGAAGAAGAAGAAGAAGAAGAAGAAGAAGAAGAAGAAGAAGAAGAAGAAGAAGAAGAAGAAGAAGAAGAAGAAGAAGAAGAAGAAGAAGAAGAAGAAGAAGAAGAAGAAGAAGAAGAAGAAGAAGAAGAAGAAGAAGAAGAAGAAGAAGAAGAAGAAGAAGAAGAAGAAGAAGAAGAAGAAGAAGAAGAAGAAGAAGAAGAAGTGCTCTAACAAATCCTAGTAATATAAGATAGTAAATGCCATACCTGAATTATGCTGAGGATTTTCTCCTGCACTACCTGGGGAGGATCATTCTTGGGGCCTATGATTTTTATCAAGTCATGGAGAAAATCCTTATTGGCGACTTGAATATGGAATCTTCGACCGCAGTTCTTGACACATGATTCCATGCACTGAAACAGCAACAGTGAAAAAAAAAATCATGGAAAGTTGGTTATGGTAGCTAAGGATGACAGAAGAGATAGGATGAGAGAGAGAGATAGAGAGAGAGAGAGAGAGAGAGAGAGAGAGAGAGAGAGAGACATAGAAAAAGACAGAAAGATATAGGAGAGTGAACAAAAAGCAAACAGAAACAAAACAAAAATAGAGAAGGAGAGAGCCATGTAGGATGTAGGATGATGAACTTATAAATCAACTAATTTTTACGTACACCAAACTTTGGCCAGGACTATAATTCTAAGTTAAAGAGACTTGAGCTCTCAGTCTCAGGTTAAAAAGGCTAGATTTGGAATGGAAATTGCAACAGACATATTTTTTTTTCACTTAAAGAAAAATTCAAAAACTATACTTCTCTTGTAAACCTGATGATGTATAAAAACTATAATAATTACTAGTCTTCAACTAAATTACATCAGTAGCTCATTTTTTAGTCACTGAAAAAAAATCAAGCAACCTACAGTCAAGCAATACATCACTGCTGTGTAATTCTTGCCGACATTTTGAGACAGCCTCTTTCGAAAAGCTCGAACTGCATCTTTTGGACTGAAAAAAATAATAATATAAAAAAGCATTCTTTACTTTCCCATGAAAAAGACATAAACTTTTCATATACAGACAATGAGTAATTATGTAAACACAAAACTATAAATATCAGAGTGAGAAAAAACAATTTTAAAAAGCAAAAAAAAATACCCAGCAAAGCAAACATCCCTCACAAGAAAAAAATTGACCAAATGAGCATATGGTAAATACCCTTCATCTGTTTCATTGATGACATCACAAACTTCCATATATAACGCCCAGTTCTCTGTTGCATGGAGACCATCTGTGGCTTGTTCTGCAATCAAAGTCAGAAATATGTCTGATGTAAATAATCTATCTAATAATTTATGGGGTTTGTCTAGCACTTGACTTAGTTTCTTATTTATTTCAATGTTTTGCTACTGGAGTCAAAACTGCCCATGGCGACAACCAAGGGTCATAGACAATTAATTGGTTGCAATGGGCAGGTGTAAACGTTAGGCAAAAAAGATCCTTAAAAGTGCTTTCAATCATTTTCCAAAACAAACAAAAACAATCCTGGCTAAGTTAACTAAAAATGTTCACTTCTGAGTTCCCAAATACAAACTGTTGTAAATGGTCGACAGGATTGGCCAAAACCAGTGTGTGTTTATTTGAGTCTATAGACTATAAAAAGAATACTCTTGATCAATACAAAACATTAAAATGACTTTTAATTGTAATCACCAAACTTTTGGTTTCCTTCAAACTTTCACCTAGGTCTATAATGCAGATTTGTTTCTAGTGATGATTAATATAGTCCTGATTGGTAGATTTGGATCTCAGTCTAGATCTAGATACATGGGTGCGCTTATCTTTCAGTTAACACACACTTTCTTTTAAAATCTTTTTGTGTCAACCTCGCATATAAGTTAATATTCAATACTTTTACTCATTTTAATTTTATCTTTAAAACACTTTCTCAAAATCCCATCTGCAGCATTATAAATACATTTTCTTTCAAATTTGTAAATGAGATTCAATCTTTCTCTCTAGAGTTCCTCTTTTCCCTTCATCTTTTTTCTTAATGTCAGTCTTTCATTCTTCTGTTAAGTGTAATTTATTCCCCTCCCCCCCCCCTCCACCCCAATAATTTTCTTTCTCTCAGTCTCAATCTGTTTCTAGAAAAGCTTAGAGTCTTCCTTTAGATTAATTATTTTAAGGGGCGGGGACATGTATGATAAAACCAACTTAAGTAAATATAATAAATCTTTTACATGATAAACATACGGTTACGTAAAATCAAAAGTTTCCCACATGATCACCCAGATTTTTTATTACACCAAGTAAAAGTGTAATGGTCCTTGAACAACACTTTAAGTTTAAAACGAAAAACATTGTCTGTGCTTTGCTGCTCTACCATTCTTCCCATCAGCCCCTTTTCTTGCTTCCTTGCAAAGACACAATTATGAAAAGGTTAGTGTAAAACAGTACCACCACTTTCTCTCATCCTTGAAAATAATCTATGGTCGAATTGGACAGGTCATAAATAGCCTGCCCGCAGCCCTGTTGAGCAAATGGTCATTTCAGGCAAAAACAAAAGAAAAGGAAAATGCAAGGGTGTCATTCACTGTCAATTAAAAGTGATGACCATGGAGAGGTTGTTGGCAGGACAGATTCATTCAACAGGAAAAACATATGGGGAAACTTTCCACAGGACAACATCTAGGCCTATAGTGAACAATGTAATCAAAGCTCAATGCAAGAGCTTCACAGAGGAAA
>RQTK01000029.1:919823-934051 GCA_003991915.1 Elysia chlorotica | reverse complement strand
TTATTATTATTATTGTTATTATTGTTATTGTTGTTGTTGTTGTTGTTGTTGTTATTGTTGTTGTTGTTGTTATTTTTGTTATGAAGGGATAATCGACACTCTCAAGGTCTAGAGATAGTAAAATAGAGTGATTTTGGTTTACATTTCATAAGTATTTCAATTCCAACAAGATATAATATGGAACATGTTGACGCTGAGGTAGAGCATTAGTCTCTGAAACAGGAGGTCCGTGGTTAGAATCTCGCTCGAGCTATCATGTTACCTACTGGTTGAAGTCAGTGTCAGTGTCAATAATGATGTGTGCCGCCAAGACCCGAATATTTCCGCTCTGGGGTTTTATCACCGTTTTAAATAATCATTGGAACATATCTGGGAGACGTTAAATTAAAAAGTCAGTTCGACTGCCTTAGACCAAAGATCACAATATGTCATAACAGAGCGGTTATAAAAATTTTATGTCGATGTATCTACACATGAATTCTGTTTCAAGCGTTACTTTCATTGAGACATAAAAGAGGCTTTTCAAAGCATCTACTGGATTAAACATTTAAAAAAAATAAAAGATTGATCACTCGTTACCGACCGTTTTCTTACGAGATTGGTGAGTTAAGTCTTAGCTATCATTATGAGCCCCTTTTCAAAAACAGAAACATCACATTAGAGACTAAACTTTCGAATCCTGAAAGTATATGTGTTGTCCATACTCCTGTATGGATGTGAGAGCTGGACAATATGCAAAATAAATGAGACTGTTGAAATATGGTTCTTGAGGAGGGTTTTAGGAATATTATGTACAGAAAGAAAAACAAATGAATATCCACAGAACACTCCCAAAAACTATGAGGAGAGAACAACTTAAGTTTTTTGGTCACGTAATTAGAAAGCAAGATCTGGAACACCTGGCAATCAGTGTAAAGATAGAAGAAAACCGTGATCGCGACAGACAGAGAATGACAAACACCGACAGCCTGAGAAGACATGTAAACATACAAGTAGATCTGAACTGTGCAGACTGAATACACTGGGCCGACAACAGAGAAGTTTGGAGGACATGAATGTCGATGTCTGTTCCAGACTTGACACTTAAGTGGTAGATCCTGATGAGTAACCAACCTGAAATATCTTAGTGTATCAGCGTGTATTGAGGGTTGGTTGTTTGCTTTCCTATCTTCCATGGTAAGCTTATAGTTTTTATCGCGGACGGGCACAAAGAATAACATCTGACGTGCTGTACTGAGCGGGGATATCAAGATTTCTGTCTCAGCTGGCCACTTTATGTTGACACCGAGCCACCCAGTAGGGACAAAAATCCAACAATCGGAGGTCCGCAATTTGAATCCCACGATCGGTAAAAAAATTGATATGTCCGATTTCGTCTCCAGTAGCTGGTTGGTTCGGTGTCAGTGTGTAACCGGCTGAGACAGGAGTCCAGGTATTTATGCCCTGTCTCGTGTGTGGCAACATATGTTATTGTCAAACGTCGGTATTGGGCCCGTCTAAAATATAGCCTATTTAGTATTGATAACTTAACCCCGACAATAGTTTAGTGGAATAGAACCTGCGCTCTCCTAAGCTCAGCATTCAACAACTTCAACGTTAACTAGCTTGCCCTCTCCTAGTGTATTAAAGGGGAGTAAAAATGTTTACTAGATTAAAAAAAACAAGATACTAATGATAAGCTCCCTTAGACGAGAAGTTGATGCTCGTTTTAAAAGAAATCGTCACATGAGAGTTAGGGACACACCCAATGAGCATGTTTCTCCTACCGAATCAAAGCTAATTTATTTTACAGGGATATGTCACTTAAATCATAATAAATTGAACAGTTCAGGTTTTTTGTTGTACAGAACTGAAAAAATAGACCGCTTAACTCAACATCAATCGAAAGCGGTGAGATTTATAATGAAGGGAGCAGTGTGGTGCCGCAGTTAACGCGGTCGTTTCCGATGCAAGGGGTGTGGGATTTGAACCCCGCTCTTGCCGTCGCGTTTTTCCAAATTTATTGGATCGTTTTCAGTATAATATGGTCTAGTCCCGGATATGCCACTCGAGAGTCCCGTCGCCGTATTAAACTTTATTGAGATCCTCGAAAATTTTAATTAGGCGACAACATACTTCTGTATGATTTGAACGTTTTCAACAATAAACACAATGTTGCTTTTGTTATTTTCTTGCGCTAGAAAACTCTTATAACGTATTAAGGAGTTGTCTTTTTTTTTACTTGAGAAAAGGTGTACAACACTGTTATGTGGAATCGCTCAGTTTGTGAGAATTTCCTGAACGTTATGTGAGTCCTTATAACGTTTCTGAAAGTTATAACCTCACATACTCTTTATAGACCTTTAAGTATACTTAGTCCTACATCATTACTTTGAACTATGCATTACAGATTTATGACTGGCCATGAAAAGATAAATATGTTAAAATACCCTCATCCTGAGTGCGTTTAGCCACTGGTCAAGAAACATGAGCCCTAAACGTAACTGTTATGTCGTAAACCCTTTTGCTTCCCTTTTCTATCATTCAGAGAGAGGGAGAAAGAGAGAGAGAGAGAGAGAGAGAGAGAGAGAGATAGAGAGAGAGAGCGACGGCTTAAATGGTAGAGGAATGGATGGCTATGTGGTAAGTCCACGTTTCGATTTCTCGAAATATTCGTCGATTCGCCCCCTACTGGTTGGGCCGGTTTCAATGGAATATGAGAGGGCGAGAATAACTGTAGCAGCATGTAAACATCGTTAGACACTAGCCTTGGGATCCCTCCACGATACAACCTACTTTCTGACAATTAGAAACCAACCAGCAATTTACTGAGTTTTCTTCAAATGAACAAGGAAACTCGGGGTGTTGCACTTTTATCGTAAAAACACATCCGAAAGAGGAATCCATAAGTAACTTGATTTCAAATTTCTTTAGGTACCCTAATGGGTATCTTCATTCTTTAAGTATTTCCTATTTGAAATGTCGCAAGAAGTTGCAATGACCCCTTTACATAAAGAAATTGGTCTTGAACAAAAGCTCTACTACTTTATGTAAAAAAGCAAAAAACAACAACAACAACAACAACAACAACAACAAAACAAAACAAAATACAACAAAGTTACTTTTCGAACAACCTGAATGGTTGGTAAAAGATAATAATTATTTATGTGTTTCAGAAATAAATACAAATTAAAACAAATCAAAAACACTGAGAAAAGAACAATGCTCGATTTTGGAACGATATATAAAGTTCGACGCTAAAATTTCACATAATTATATTCGTGAAGAGGCCGATAAGGAAAACAAAAAACAGACAAAGAAAAACTAATGACTACATTGCCTATGAAATTTATGTCACGGTACTTCGTACTTGAAAAATGACGCCACAGAGCCATAATTTATAACCAAGAAAATTAGGATCAAGGTGTCCCAATCAGCATGTTAGACAATCCCATGTCTGTAGATCTAGCCATTATTGAGACATGTACCAAAACTTTTGGTGGCTAACAGCTCGTATGCAGATACATTCACGCCCCGGGCTATAGATCTACTCTTTACCTGGTTTAGCGCCCGGCGACATTTCGATTGCACTCTAATCACCGGCTACAGCCCAAAAATGCACTTTTCATCTAGCTTTTTCTAGAAATTTCTTCACTGACTCATCCGCTACCTTTGTTTCAGTAGGGATTTGTAAGTTTTGAGTTTTTGCGATCCATATGGCTATAATAGGATTACATAATTTTCCCTATGGGCATGGGGTTTTCGTTTTGTGGTCGCTCGTTAACTCCGCAAGTCTGGAGTAGAGCTATGATTGGACGCATTTGCATATCCCGTTGACTATCGTTTTCGTCTTCGCTATGGCCGCCCATATTGCAACGTCTCCTATGTCGTGAACTTGGCAATTGTTGGAGTAATTAAGACCTTTTGCTCATCACGAGTGTGGTTGACCATCTCATGATAGCACATTTTACCATAAAACACTCCTACCATATGACTAGCCTCAGGTCCTGCTGGATATAATGTCTGCGGAGTTGTCCAAAGGGCATTGTCTTAAGTCACAGCCCGCATGGATTAGTCAAAGTGCAGATCAACCTCTCTCAAAACAAAGCTATCCTTAGACCTGAGAACAAGCACAAGCACTCCCGACACCACCAGGGGAGAACGCAGTAGATAGACCTCCCTGGACCAACCTCAGGTTCAGTTACTAATACTTACTTCGTATAGTGTTCATCGAGACTTTATCACAAGAAACATGGGACCCTTTCGCGCCGTTGTGTTGTGCGCCGTAGTTGCCATGGGTAAGTGTTTGGATTAATAATAAACTAGTTGCTGTAAAATTTAAAGATTTAGCAATGAACAATTTGTTTTACTTAATGGGCAATGTTTGAACGAACCAACCAACAGTCACATGTCGTACGAACATTTTTAAAAATAAGAAAAGATAATAGCCGCTCTGCAATTCTTATTTTTATTTATTAAGCCTGGAATGCTAGAAATTTTTGTCTCTGTCTCTGTCTCTGAATCTCTCTCCCTGTCTCTCTCTGTCTGTCTGTGCACCTTCTATTTCTCTCTCTCCCTCTCTGTCTTTCATATTTTATCCTTTTCTCTTTCTTACTTTCTCTGTCTCAATATTGTGTGAGTGTGTGCGAGTATCTGTCTCATATTATATTAAACTGCTTTAATAATGAAAGTACATTTCTTCTAAATTATCAAGTTGCCAAAAAAAAAAAATAGAATCGGTATTTAATTTTAAACAGTATTTTCAACCTTTCTTATGATACGACTATTTTCACCTACTTCACTACTCAGATTTTTACAACACACAAATATTTGTATATCCAAATACACTTTTTACAAAAATCAGAAAATATTTGCGATCTTTTCATAAATCGAACAACATCATACATGCTCTTACCAAAAAACAAAAACAAAACAACAACAACAAACAAGTGAACTAAAATAACAATAATAATCTCAACATTATTTTCCTGTTGTTTGAAAAATTGTAAAACCACACCTCACTTTCCTCCACTGTTTCCCTCAACAGCTTTGGGCACTGACGTCAGCCAGTCAACTGTACAACAATTCAATGTCAAGGTGAGATTTAATTATTGACACGCCCAATTAAAATCCTCGATAATTAAATTAATCAACTAATCAGGAAACAATTGATCTAAAAATCAAATTTTCTTTCTTGCCCAATATAGCGTCGGCATAATTTCTCTGAAGCTTTGCCCTGAGACAAAAAAATAGATCTGGGTTAAGGCTCGGTTGGCAAACCAACAAGGCATAAAAGCGGGCAAATTTTAGAAAAAAAAGTGTAGATCTATCAAAGCGTGTTTGAATACCGATACGTTTATTTGGCTTACGACTCGCAGGTCTGCTAAAAGAGAACGTGCTCTAGCATAGGCTTTCCCCTAAATCACGCTGTAATTTTCCTCCTGCAGAACCAATTATTTTGCCACAAAATAAAGCCTATTTTGACTTGCCACTGAGATTACGTATTAAAATTGACTTACTTTGTTATAATGATGTCGAATTGTAAGAAGAAACAACACATTTTTTCTGAAACGAGTGCTAGGGCATAGATTATGTTTATAATGATGAAGGATACATTTTGATCAACTTTGATGAAAAATAATCCCATTTGAACTTGGAAAAAACAACATAATCTTAAACTAACACTAACAAATCTTAAACTAAACTAACTAAAGTCCGATATTATGAATATTACGAAAATTACAGTTATTAGGCTTTTGCCCTTAAAAGGCTAAAACTACTGGTCTTTTGGATTGATGAAACAAACTCAATTATACTCTTTAACCCCAAATCCTCGTAAAAAAGAATAATAATCCATATCATCTTTTGTAACACTACCAACAAAGGCCTTTGAACAAACTGCGAAGTAGCGAAGTAGCGTAAAACGGACACAAACTCTTATATCTTTCCTTTTGAAATGTGTCTTTATTTGACTATTGATAGTAAGCTCAAAATCTCTCGGTAAAAAGGTTCAGTTGATCCCCTCTCCTTCTCCCTTCACCCTTACCCATCGATAAAGTTTGTGTTAAGTTGGGAGACTTGTGCTGGCTTCATACATTATAGTTTTATTTTTGAGTTCACTTTTAAGAGCTGGGGACGAGGTGGCTAAGTTATTGAGTGCGCAAACTTCAAAGGGGCATCTCTGTTCGATCCCTGATCATATCAGTTTGTTCGCTATTGATTAAGTCGCTGTGAGTATAAAGTTACCGACTGAGGAAATAGAATGAGTACATGTATCTCCGCTTTGTTTGTTTGAGTAAAAAATTGTCAAATATTTGTCTCGGGCCTAGTCCGCGATAGGGCCTTGTTGTCGACGTCAGATTATAAGAACAAAACAAGCAGCCAAATTTCAAATGTAGCCTCTACAAGAATCATGTCAAATCTAGACATAACTTTCCCACTTTATGGTTGAAGTAATGAAAGTCGAAGCCTTACTTCAAACACAGCTCAAGATAAAAATAGTTAAAACATAGATTTCCTTAATAGGTTAATGTGAACAATAACCTCTTGATAAGTTTTATGGGCCTACGTTTCTGGAAAAATCCTTAATGTAGACGGGTTCGCCCATGAAGATTTGAACGTGTCAGTCATTCAAAAGTACTAACGACTGAGCTACAAGCATTTATGAGAACATAATCTTATTAATTTTGCTATAAACTACCTCCATCTTTTCATAGCCCTTAACCTCATAAGATGGCGAAGGGTTCAATACTTTGAAATCACAAATAAAATTGCAACATCCCCTCTTAAAATGCAGGTTTTGTTGTTACCAGCATAAGACTGGAAGTACCATCATTGCATTTATACAATGGGTGGGGTATATAGGTATAATAATGCTTGAATCTTGGACACCAGGCTGAAGGTAGTTTACCTCTATAAAATGTATCCTTAGTCACGCTTCTAAGTTCATTGTCTTGTACTTACTGCAATATTGGATTTTTTTGTCTTGTTTTGACGAGAGAAGGTGAAAATAAACATTTATGACTCTTCCCTAACTCCCTATTTGTCTCTTGCTTCTTCTTCATTCAGGACAACAAATTATGCGAGGACTGTCGCGCATTCATGACCGATATGGACTCCATGTTCTTTGGCCCTGGCATGGAGGTATGTACATTTTACAAGCACGATAGCCAGGCGTTCATTATTTAGGCTGCCCGTAAATATTATACTTTTTAATTGAAAAAAAATCAGTTGCATTGTATTGTTCAAAGTCGTTCTATATTATTGTTCCCTAAAAAATGTTATCTTATACTTACTTATGATGTTGGTTTTAATAACAATGGAAATGATGATGATAATGATGATGATGATGATGATGATGATGATGATGATGATGATGATGATGATGATGATGATGATGAGAATGATGATGGGGATGATGATGATGATGATGATGATGATAAATGGTAATGATGATGATGATGACGATGAAGAGGATGTAGAAAAGGAGAAGGATTAGGAGGAGGAATAGGAGGAAGAAGAAGAGATTATGCGAATGATGAGGCAAAGAGCATAAAGTTGAGCTTATAATTATTATGTTACAGTATACTATCAATATGGCCAATGTCACGATCCCCTATCATTTCTCTCGCTGCAGGAAAATATTATGGAGCGTGTGGAGAAGATGTGCACCAGGCTTCCTGCCAAAGTCGGAAAATTTGTAAGTCTCCCAAAACATTAAAAACTGCTTGAAGTATATTTGTTTAAACGAAGATAGGCATGACGAAAATGTGATACATAATAATACATACCAGATTGCTATTTACAATACACGCAACACACATAGCGCAGCGTTTGCTGAATAACTATTTCCACGCTTGTAAAAAGATTGCGCACCGAGGTGATATAATAATATAAAACCAGGTAAAGTAGCGCTTTCTCTAATGTGTTTTTTCGTCTCCTAGGATGTGAGGCGGCACCGCCCTCTGTGTCTTGTACTTTTCGTCTCATGGATAATGATATCCAGCTCTGTTTTGATGACCGAGTGCAGCAAGATACAATGTAATACATTTTCCGTGTACAATCAGCTGAAGTAGCACAACCTCTAATGTATTGTTTGTCTCCTTGCAGCACTGCGCTAGACTGTCCTCTCTTTATTGTATTTTTCGTATCCTTATCTGTTTGTGGATAAGTCGTTTCTCCAGCAGTATATTGACCATCGAGCTCTTTAGTCCTTTTTGCTTTATTATTATTAATAATAAAAATCTATTTCTTTTTCACAAACAGTGCGACGAAGTATTCACCGACTGGATCGAGAACGCATTCAAGTTCGCCGACAAAATTGCAGTAAGTTTCCAGTTTTTATTTCTCACTTCCGAAGGTAGATTACCGTGATAACATTTAAATGAAACATAACTTGGTATTTCAAAATAAGGAAAACGGTCGGATAGATCTATTACGATTTAAAAAGTTATGCATGGAAACCTCAGCAACTTAGAAACTAACCCAAGACAACCATAGAGCAACTGGTATCAGTCTGAGCATATATCTGAGCAAAATAATACATTAAAAATATATCCCATGCTGTCACAATTAATAACAAGTAATCAATACAATGAATTTGTAACGTCTCCTGTGGTTTTCCAACGAATCTTATCCCCGCCATGTCTCGTGTGTGGCAGCACATAACATTGTCAGACGTCAGTCTTGGGATCCGTCCACACTATAGTCTATATTGTGCTGATGTTGGACGTTAAACCAACTCAACTCCAAAGAATCTTTGACGATGACAGCGCTTGAATCTGCGATTCGAACTCCAGATCTTTATCTCTCAGCCAAGAGCAGTAAGAGCTTTACTGGCCAGTTGAGTTACCGGTCCTCCCAAAACTAATTTGCATTTTATGCTTCTCTGCCATAGAGACAAACTAAAACAGTCGGTCCTAACTTAATTCTACTATTAATTTATTTCAGAGCCCCGATGTTGTGTGCAACGCTTTGCCTTTCTGCAGGGAGGATGAGGAGCTTTTGGCAGAGGTATGGTTGGCACAAAGGGCTGTATGTAGTTCAATTAGGCCCAGATTGGGAATAGGCCCTACTTATTGAACGATAATGAATTAAGATTGTGCCCAATGCACCCATTGGCAGACGTTTGTTTTAAGCTATGTTATTAGGGAAGCATATAATGATGGGCTCATTTTTGAACTTCAATATTTGTATTTGGAACCATTTAATGGAAGGTAATCTTAGAAAGTGGAAATAAAAGCCACGCAAGGAAAACCTTCCACATAACTACTTCGAAGTTTCTCATTTCCACTTGTCACTGCACAGCAAAAACAATCAACAATGTTTCTTCTCTTTACTTGATTCGGGTCTACAAAAAAAATTGCACAATAAAATTATATTTCCATATTTTCCTCTGTTCTTTTTTGTGTTTCTTCTCTTCTATTAGCACTGAAGCAAAAAAACAACACAAAAAATCCACGCATTTCGATTAATCTCTTATTTTCTTGACACTGCTTAGCAAAATAATAAACTCATTTCTATGTTTTCCTCCTCTTAAAACTGCTAAGCAAAACAATCATGTTATTTAGAAGTTTCTCCTCTCCTCTTCACACTGCGAAGCAAAACAACCCAAAAATATTTCCACGTTTTCGATCTCCTAATGGCACTATCAAACTTACTTACCCGTCTATTATTAATTTTCTGTTGTCGTCTTGACAAACTCTAGCCTGCACAGGGCAACCTGGAGGACGGACCGGTGTGCTCCCTTTGTGAGGAGATGGTTGGCCAGGTTACCTCCCTTATCACCGATAGAAGACTGCAGGTGAGAGATTTCAGGTTTGATTTAACCTTTTCACATCGCATGGTTTTAAGCCTATTCCTTTGTGTGCACACAAACCATCCTCTTCACAGTGAATATCAAACATCACAAAGAAGTAACAGACTAATATCAAAAAGGGCAAGAACAGATAGATATAAAAACTCATTTGTACCAGCATCCATTAGATTGCTGCAAAATAGCTTTACCTAGAGCGGGGCGAACGTTGGTCTCCGGGTCGGGACAATCGCGGTCGGGAACTTTGTGTTTGTATGCAGTGTTATGTGTATTCTTGTATATGCGTGAAGAGGTGTGTGTCTTTAAATAAGAATTATGTATGTTTGGCAGTGTACAATTTCAATAATTTTACATGTGAACGTAAAACGCTCATTTTATTTTATTATCATTATTATTATTATCATCACTATTTTTTATGTCACACATGTACAACTGGTGTATTTATGTATGTACGACCAAGAAAAATTTCCCTATGGGATAATAAAGGATTATCTTATCTTATCTTATCTTTATCAGAGAGCTCAGTTTTCCAACAAATATCTATCTTATCTTATCTTATCTTATCTTATCATTTTGGGGAATTTCCAAAATTTAAAAAGGTAAAAGATTTTATTTAATTTATTATATTTTTTTTTTAAATGGAAGGAGTGCAGATCAATACAAAGAGGTGCGAGCACAAGAGCGTATCAACTCGCTCAACATGGGGAAATGTTAACCCTTTGATTGCTAGCTTATAACTTATTTGACTACATGTAATGTTTCCTATCAAGAGCTTTATAGGAATTATAGCGCTTCGCAATCAAGGGGTCAACCGTTGCAGCTACCACAATACATTTGTTGTGATTACAATATTTTCTTAAAGCGGCAATGGGAATTATGAAAAGCATATTGTCAAGTAACTAGGAAGATTATTCAACTTCTTCCTCATTTTAACTGGTAGGATAAATACTATTTAAGGTTAAACATATTATTGATAGGTAGATTCAAAGCAAATTAAACAGAAGCTTATCTGACATTTATCCTAATTGAAGGGCTACAGGGATTATGTATTTTTTTACAGGCAGAACAAAACAAAACAAGCAAACAAACAAAAAATCATAACAAAACAACGTAAAACCAACAACATTGAAGCGATCTATTTTTCGTCACTAAAATTATCTTTAGTGTTCACTAAGTAGGCATTGGGCAACGAAAGAAACAACAACAAAACAAAACAAAATTGTCTCTTCAGTGCAAAACTGGACTCCGCATATTTTTGCATGATATAACGTAATAAAACTATCTAATTGCACAGTATTTTGATATAAGAAATAAAATAAATCTTGTCTATGTTTTCCAGTCTGACTTCGAGGACTTCATGCAAACATTTATGTGTGCCTACCTGCCTACCCCACTCAACGGAATGGTATGTTGTGTTTTGTGATAAATGTAATTAATTATCAACTGTCTAAGCACTACAAACATATCTGTACCAAAGCGAGAATTATAATACCACTTGCTTTGCATAGTGCTCCATAATTGAGATGTAATCTAGTTCTTATGTCGAAATCAACGTTTCCAGTAATTGCAGCAAAAAAAAATGAAATGAGAAAATAATTACTTGGTAAATCAGAGAACGATACAAATCAAATCTGCTATAGTTTATTCAATAGATTCTTTGATAACATTCATAAAAATGGAAATGAAAGATGTACGACATCATCAGCCTTTTGCTTTTTATCATCTTAGTGATTACAGCAAACAAATTTCGGTAATCAATGTCATAATTACATACATATGTACACTGAATGTACTGATATTACTAATTGACTAGTTGAGTCGTGCTAATGCTGATATAGGGTCGTGAGTTGTGATAAGCTTACAACAATGAATAAAGCACGCGAATAAGAAGGCTTACGATGAGATGTAAGCTACCGTGACGTTGTACTTACGACCCTAGTCATCACATTAGGTTTGAGACTCAAAGAATCAAACAAAATTTTAAATCTTGTTAACGCAAATGTCCCCGCAAAGACAGCACTAATTTATCATCATATCTAAATATTGAAATATTAATAATGAGCGTCCATGCAATGGGAGGCATTCATGTATGTAGGCCTATAGAGCAGCTTGGGACGACATTACAGAAAAAGGGGACCTTTGCATTGGCATTATGCTTCAATATTAATGCCGTAGTCACAGCTGGAGTTTGGTACGACAGCATACCAAGCAGGAATTTTAAAATGCCATATTGCTTCAGTATTTATGGCGTAGTCACACCTGCAGTTTGGTGGGATCTACTTTCAATGCCACAATAGAGGACTTGCGATAACTAGCCACATAGCAAAACGAAGACGTTAGGAAATGGAATATGCACTGGCGTCGAATAATAACTCTACCTTAGATTTACGGAGCCAATAAGCGGTAAGAACACACACGCCGCGGGCTTGATTATGTCATCCGTTATCTATGTGAGGATCGCAAAACTTGTAAAATGTTCGCCACTAATGGCGTAGACACACGAGCAGTTTCACACCTGCAGTCCATAACTTTGTTTAGCTTGAACCTGTGCGACCCGTGGGCAAATGATCATACGGACAACCTTTTATGTATGCAGGCCCTAAAAAACTTAATGACCTATTATCCAATCATTTTTAGCTTGAGGAGGATTGCTGATGGTCACAGTTGTGGCTAGACCTAGGCCTCTCCTAATTGACGAATTGCACTGATTGGTTGGAAGGGTTGCCTCCTTAATTAAATTGCAAAATGTGGCGCCGACTCCCTTCCCAATCTTTGAGGAGAGCCTGGAGCTCGAACAATTTCTTTCCATCGACATGCACACTCTATTCATTGATATGTAATGAAGCTGCAAGATAGGATAAAGCATTGTATTTAAATGTAACAGAGCCATCAATAATTGGGGGCCGAAGCCCAGAATTGGAAACATTTGTGGGATTTTGCCCCCTACTGGTTGGGTCGGCGTCAGTATAACGTGGTCGGCTGAGACATGAGTCCTGGTATCCACGTATTGTTATGAATGTGGCTGCAAGTAACATTGTCAGCTTTTATTCACGGGACCACTTTCAATATAGGCCCTTCTTGGGAACCTAGGAGACGTACGACTTGGAGAAAGCTTCTCTACCCCAAAAAATAAAACCAACAAAGCAGACTTTAATTACTATACTACTATACGACGATTATTTCTTTTATGCACACTTCTAAACGTAAATGGACACACGTGTTAATTTCATAGATTTGTGATCAATAAATCGAAACATTAGTTGTAGAATTTCTCTTTTGAAAAAAAAAGGTATAGTGTTTATGTTAGATCAAATCCGATAAGAAATGCCTAAACATTCAGTCCATTCTATGTCATTCGATGAAAACATGAATGACTTGGGTTTAAATAAATATGTTCAAAGCAATTCCTTTGAATAATTAATTCCTGGATTTGATTGATCCAATAAGCCCGCCATATTCTACTTAATAACTAGTTTATTTAGTTTAAAATTATAAGAGTGGGATTCAGCTCATGATTAGAGAGAACTATATTATTTTCATAGCACTAAACACATTTTACTCCACCAATCTCTCTATTTTTCAGTGCAAAGATGAGGTCAACACAATCCTCGGGATATTTTTCGGCGTCTTCGACAGCCAACTGGTGAGTAGTGAAAGCTAAAATTGTTAGTTTGAGAACATTGCGTAAAAACAACACGGGCCATTGTATTCACATCGGTGACCCAAGAACTCTTCAAATGTAGCATCTTAATATTTACCTGTTTCGCCCGATGGAGTTGAAACGAAGATAATGAAACACAACGGGGCAAATTTTATAAGTGTAATGACATTTTCCAAAATACGTTATGCCATTTACACAACTATTTAAAAATGTTATTGGTTTCATTTGATATTCTTGTTATTTTCTCTCTCTCTCTCCCTTCTCTCTCTCTCTCTCTCTCTCTCTCTCTCTTTTTCTCTCTCTCCCTCTCTCCCCTCCCGTCTCCCCCCCAACCAGGCCCCCAACACTCTGTGCGCAGCTTTCGGCCTCTGCAATGGCCCCCAGCCCGCCAGACGGGAACTACTTGAGAAGGTTCTCTCCCAGGCCAAGCTCGCCCACAAAATGGCCCAGAAGTACTCCTTCCTGCTGCGTCACTTCATTGACCAGGACTGGACTCCAGTGCTCGACAGCGCAGTGAAGGTGATCAGCGAACAGGAGCCAAAGGTAAAGATATAGACGTTCTGATAAAAAAAACGATAGTTACTTATTTGACATAAAAATCGTACTGCAACGTATTTTCCTATACTGTTTTTAACCAAATTTTACACCTTTAAGACTTGTTGGATTGGCAGCTTTGAATTACTTTTCTTTATAAAATCATCATCATAATCATCATCATCATCATTATCATCATATATTATATCATCATCATCATCATCATCATCATCATCATCA
>RQTK01000029.1:889487-909995 GCA_003991915.1 Elysia chlorotica | reverse complement strand
TGCAGGCCGTACTATCCAATACTTTGATAATATGAACAAACACAAACACGTTTATAATTACTTGCTATCTACATCTCAATCTTTTTTCCTTGATCGTCTACAGGTAAAGAATGAGACTTATATCAAATTTGAATAACATTCCCCTGTTACATTATTCACCCGTCAAACATTCTCACTTTGCCGTTTAGCATTTATACCTAAATCTTCTAATTTGTTAAGTTGTCACCGAATCTAACAATACTTCCAAAAGTTCTTAAGCTCTATCACTCACCTATTCCACACAGAGCCCTGTTGGCGGAAATGTTGGTGAATCCGCACAATGCACCCTGTGTAAAACAGCCATCACCCAGTTTGACAACATTATGCTCTTCTCTGGACTAAAGGTGAGTGAGATAAATTCGACCACTTGGAATTGTGATGTTTGTTGCTCGCTTTAACGTTCAACATCAGAACTTTATAGGTTACATTGCGTGCGGACCCCAAGACTAAGGTCTGACAATTTTTCATGCTGCCAAAATAGACAGTGCAGGGATACCATGACTTCTGTCTCAGCTAGTCACGTTATACTGATGCCGACCTTTACAGTAGGGGACGAAATTGGACAAATGAGTTTTTGTCCGACCATGGATTTCGATCCAACGCTCTACCACTTGATCCAGTTGGCCCCTAAAACTGTGATATCAAAATCATGGCAATAGCAAGACAGGCAAAATAAATAAATTTTGTGCGAGTGCGATAGTGTTTAAATTCCATTTGGGTGGTTCCTGGTTCGAAAACCATGCTTGGTCAAAAATCTATTTGTCCTCTACTGAGTTCGGTCGGTGTCAGTATAATTTGACCGGTTCAGATATGACTATATATAAACAATTAAATCCTGAATTGCTCAAAAGTTTTTCAAGTCTTTTTCACTTAAGCGAACAAAACGCATCATCTTAAACTCACAGAATTTTATATGCCTAGGAAGACTAGTCTTAAGTAAGTTTAATGCTCTTGGTGTTCGTAAAGGTTTTAACTGAGGACACTGCACAATAGAAAGTTTACGGTATATATTATATGGTATAATATGTGGAGAAATGTACAGCATTGTATGATCTTGGCGCAGCAAAGTTCTATTTGATAACACTTCTTTATCTATATTGTGATATAACTGTTTTATTCAAAGGTAAAGATTTTTGTAAAGAAAGAAGCAAAATGGACAAATCTGTGATTGTAGTTGGTCTACCATAACATTGTGATAAAATACCTCTCCTCAGGCGGACATTGAGTACATTACAAAGGCCACAATGTGCGGTCTGCTGCCAGGAAAAGTGGGACAAGTGGTAAATATCTCAGTTTGAACTCTTGGGTTAGAATGCACAAACATGATGTAACCTACATCTCGTCGTAAGCCTTCTTATTCTTATATTGTTACGACGAGATGCAAGCAACGTTTGTTTGTGCTTGAGGTCGTAAGTACACGCGGTAGGTTTACGATTAGTCTTGAATTAAGATAATCGAAAATGAAGTCTTAAGACGAGTTTTGAGCTACCGCGTACAAACGTTAACGACCCTGGGTAGTCAACCCCGCACCTTTTCTCATAGCACTCCACTACTGATGCAAGTGGCTAGAAATGTTTTGAACGTCTACTTCTAGATGTCAGCGAATTACGATTTCTCAGTCAAATCAAGTTAGTGTGTAAAGCCCTCTGCCAAAAGCCTTCATTTTTGTGAAAGACGATGGCATGGTGGTTAAGTACACTGGTACACTGGACTTCACCTTGGCAAGGCGAATGGGCGCCGAGTAGAAGGTGCGAGTTACGTTCGATCCCCGTCCATGTCATCAGTCTTTTTCTACTGTCTTGTCTTATCTGTTGGTATCAAGCTAAATCTAGGTTTGTGGCTGCCCCTTGTAATCTAGATGTATACCAGCAAGACTGTAATATAAGCCGAAATCGCATATCTTTGAGCTGTCTTTGTAAGGACCAGTAAGTAGCTAAAGGAACCATTAGAGCTGAGTAGGCCTTAACAACCTGAGCTCTCAGTCATACTGTTATAAAAGTCAAAGGCTTTCTCTTTCAATTGTGTTATGATAACTTATTTTATTATTTTTTTATGCATGTAAAATAAAATTCGGTTTTATATCATTTCTTTTTCATCGAAAAAAATATTTTTAATCTAATTGTATTTATTTTCTAAAATTGCAGATAAAAAACAACGTTACAAATTTTATATACGTTAACTTATATGTAAACTTAAAACTATATTTTATTCTGCCTAATGTTCCGATTTACTAGTACAAGATTCCTAAACAACCATAAACTCGGATCATTTATCCTCATATTTCTTAATAGTGAAGTTGAACCTGAAATTATTATATCAGGGTTAACGTAGACATTGTGTTGCAGTTTGATCTCTGGGTAAAATCAGAATCCTATCTAAAGACTCTTTGTTTTTTCTCTCACTCTAGTGCAAAGACCAAGTTGATAAGTTTACCGACGCAATCTTCGACATGCTCAAACTCTCTCTCGTAAGTTGATTTGCTGGTTGCACATTTACATCTGATATGAGCTTAACGATGGATCGTATACAAACGTCTTTGTTCGTCACTTAGTACAGCACTTTATTTCCTTCTCTCTCATTTTAACGACACATAGACGTGCTTTATAAACAACAACAACAGCAACAACACAAACAAACACACACACATACACAATAAAGAAAGGATACGCTTTGTTGCGAAAAAGAAGAAACAGAACAGAGATGGAAAAAATGATTATAAGAAAAGCAATCTTTCCCTTAAATGACTACTAATAAAAAAGGAAAAAGGGAAACCAAAGCAAAAAAAAAACCCACCCCAAACAAAACAAAAACAAAAAGAGCAACAGAAAACCAACAATAAAACTACCGCTAACAAAAATATCATCATCAACAACAACAACAGCAACAACAATAGCGTTGACTTATTAACAAGAGATAATTCTGAAAAATAGTACGGTAAATAATAACTACATAAAACTAAACAATACTGTATTTGAAGAGGATAAAAAAGAAAAAGGCAATGGCAGATCCTTTCCACTGCATGACACTGTAATTTAAATTTATTTGTCTGTAACTATTCGTGTGGCCTCTTAGAATTAGGCCTACCCACAAGCAATACAAATAAATATTTAAGTAAATAAATAAATAAATAGATAAAAAGAACGAAACAAAAGAAAAGGTGCTCGTGAGGGTAGAAAAAAAACTCACGACAAGCAATAAAATAAATTAAAAAAACCCAAAACAAAACAAAAGACAAAGAGAATACACCAGTTCCTTTCAGATCCTTATGACAACAGGGTCTCGTGTGGGCGAAGTGATTCACTGATTAAGGATAATGTGGCTAGATTAGTCTAACTCTAAGACAGGATTCATTCTCTTCATCCTGGGCTGACCCCATCTAACAACTGAAATTTGATTCTCTTCACAAGTTTCTGAGCAGATTGAACTGACTTGATCCCAAATATTCGCTTCACAGGCACTGTCAAAATCCTGTTTTCATTTTTTCATTGGCGTAAAGATTACCCCAATTGACAAAGTTTAAATACAATCTGGAGGAAGATGTATACACGAAACAAAACGAACAATTGGCAGGAATAATTGGTGACTCACTGCAAAACTCAACGTCTCATTCTGCCAATTTTTGGAAATTTGGATAATTGCTGGAAATAGTTTGGGTTCAGATGTATTAGCCTGCTAAGGTCACAAAACTCTAAGTCTAATCCATGCGTGCTTGGTAACTTTTAACGTGGGGAAATCAAAACATTGGTGCTCTCTGGATGCTTGTAAAAACATACGTCCATTCACTATGCAATAAAAACTAGCAGTTGTTGTTCAATGCCTACACTGAAGCACCGACATAAAACACTTTTTGTTTTATTCATATTATTCATAGTTATTAAATTGGGTATTCCACATAACTGATGTATCTTTCAAAATAATCTAATCAAAATTCGATGCCATCAAATACGCATAAAAAGATACAATAAAACCTGGCGTAAAAATAAGTGTTAACCTTTAGTAATAAAGGTAAAACAATGTTTTGAATAGATAAAATTGGATCAATGAATAATGTAAAGAACAGTGACTGCAGCAGCAGCAGTAGCAACAACAACAACAACAACAACAACAACAACAACAACAACAACGACAACAACAACATAACAGAAAAGAAGAACAACACAAGCACCACAGCCACCTTCACTACCATCCAAATTGACAACATCAGTAAGAACAGCATCATTATTATCATCATCAACACCACCACCACCACGACCATGATCAATAACAACAACACCACCAACACCAAAACAATCCACTTCTTAGCTCTATAACTAATTGACTTTCCCTTATAATACTTTGCACTCAGAATGCCACCACTATCTGCCACATGATCGGCATCTGCTGGGGACCCGATCAAGTCCAGCACCAAGGATTCTCTCAGCACGTGATCCCAACCATGCAGGGCCTGGTCAAAGCTCTGAAACCAGTGGTGCCACTTATGAAGATGATGGAGGAAGACCACGAGACTCCCATAATGGAGCATATCTCATCATTCATTATTGAGAAATACCCACACGTGAGTCAAATATTCTGTTTCGAGTCTATATAAATTGGTAATCCGACGATTAATTCTTATACTTTACAAATGTTTTTAGTTTTAATTTAAGAAGGGCTGTACATCCATAATGGAGCATATCTCATCATCTATTGTCGACAATTATCCACACATGAGTCACAACCTGTGGTTCGATTAACTAATTTGTATTCCGAAGGATTCCCAATTGTATGATGTTTTTTAGTTAATCCTTATAGTTTAAAAATGTTTTTATAATATATAATTGGATCTACCTACCTTCTTATCTACCTAATTATCTGACTACGCGTTTTTGAACTGAACCTCTTTAGGTTCAAGCCGACGGAGGCAGTGTTAACGACGCAGCATGCAACGTTTGCCGCAGATGTGACCTTAGCAGGCTAATACATCTGAACCCAAACTATTTCCAGCAATTATCCAAATTTCCAAAAATTGGCAGAATGAGACGTTGAGTTTTGCAGTGAGTCACCAATTATTCCTGCCAATTGTTCGTTTTGTTTCGTGTATACATCTTCCTCCAGATTGTATTTAAACTTTGTCAATTGGGGTAATCTTTACGCCAATGAAAAAATGAAAACAGGATTTTGACAGTGCCTGTGAAGCGAATATTTGGGATCAAGTCAGTTCAATCTGCTCAGAAACTTGTGAAGAGAATCAAATTTCAGTTGTTAGATGGGGTCAGCCCAGGATGAAGAGAATGAATCCTGTCTTAGAGTTAGACTAATCTAGCCACATTATCCTTAATCAGTGAATCACTTCGCCCACACGAGACCCTGTTGTCATAAGGATGATGTATTAGCCTGCTAAGGTCACAAAACTCTAAGTCTAATCCATGCGTGCTTGGTAACTTTTAACGTGGGGAAATCAAAACATTGGTGCTCTCTGGACGCTTGTAAAAACATACGTCCATTCACTATACAATAAAAACTAGCAGTTGTTGTTCAATGCCTACACTGAAGCACCGCCATAAAACACTTTTTGTTTTATTCATATTATTCATAGTTATTAAATTGGGCATTCCACATAACTGATGTATCTTTCAATTAAAAACTATTTTAAAAGATTGAAAGATGCATTCGAACTCTCTAGTGCAGTGTGATTAAGAAAAAGGCAAATAATCAAAATTCTATGATTCAAATACGAGTAAATAAAGTACAATAAAACATTAACGTAAAAATAAGCGTTAACTTTTAGTAATAAAGGTAAAGCAATGTTTTGAATAGATAACATTGGATCAATGAATAATGTAAAGAACAGTGACTGCATCAGCAGCAGCAGTAGCAACAACAACAACAACAACAACAACAACAACAACAACAACAACAACAACAACAACAACATAACAGAAAAGAAGAACAACACAAGCACCACAGCCACCTTCACTACCATCCAAATTGACAACATCAGTAAGAACAGCATCATTATTATCATCATCAACAACACCACCACCACCAATAACAACAACAACACCACCAACACCAAAACAATCCACTTCTTAGCTCTATAACTAATTGACTTTCCCTTATAATACTTTGCACTCAGAATGCCACCACTATCTGCCACATGATCGGCATCTGCTGGGGACCTGATCAAGTCCAGCACCAAGGATTCTCTCAGCACGTGATCCCAACCATGCAGGGCCTGGTCAAAGCTCTGAAACCAGTGGTGCCACTTATGAAGATGATGGAGGAGGACCACGAGACTCCCATAATGGAGCATATCTCATCATTCCTTATGGAGAAATACCCACACGTGAGTCATAAATCTGGTTCGAGTAATCAATATGAAATCTCCCGACTTTACGTTTTTTTTTAGTTAATCCTTATCGTTTTTTAAGAACGTTTTTAAGAATTATTTTACAATGGTTGTACACTCATAATGGACCACACCGTATCATTCAAATACGAGGAATACCCTCAAGTACGGGTTCGATCAATTCATGTGGTTTGATATTCCGACGACTTCCCGATTTTGGGCCGTAAGTACAACGTCGTGGTAGCTTGCAACTGTTAAGAATTTGCGATAAGATACTAGGGCGTTGTACTTGCGGTACTTTTTGTTTCTTTTAGTGAATTTATATGTTTATCTTGTTAAAAGGTTGTTGAACTATAGTACACGAGCGACCAAAGTCATGTCGAGATGTCAATAATCTGGTCTTATTAAAAGCCGTGAATTTGAATGCCGGTTTAGTCTATCGGGCTTGGTAATTATTTTATAATGTCTATCTATCTATCTATCTATCTATCTATCTATCTATCTATCTATCTATCTATCTATCTATCTATCTATCTATCTATCTATCTATCTATCTATCTATCTATCTATCTATCTATCTATCTATCTATCTATCTATCTATCTATCTATCTATCTATCTATCTATCTATCTATCTATATATCTTATCCATCTCTCTCTATCTATCTTTCTATCTTCCTACCTACCTAACTATTTGACCACACGTTTTTGAATTGAACCTTTTTAGGTTCAAGGCGAGGAAGGTAGTGTTAACGACGCAGCTTGCAACGTTTGCCGCAGAGTGATGGATCTCTTCAAAACCTTGATGGATGACGGACAGTTCAAGGTTGAATGCAACCACTTGTTGAATATGTTGTCTTATATTTATGTTTCTAACCTTCTGCATATTAAAATGTTTATGCAAATCAGTTCAAAGTTGAATGCATCGAATTGTTATATCAGTGGTTTAAAAATACTAAGTTTAACGTTTTGCACCGTAAAATGCTTATGTATATAAGATCATGGTTGGTTGCACCCACTTCTTAAAACTGATTAAAAGCTTACAAAAATAATATTTCTAACATTTTGCATCTTAAAATGATTATTCATATCATTTCAAAGTTGGATGCACCAGTGGATGAATCAGTGGTTTAATAATTATTAAATCTAAGTTTTTGCATCCAAAGATGTTCATGCACATCAGTTGAAAGTAGAAAAAATCCACTTGTTGAATCAGTGATTAATTAAAAAGATACACATGATATTGTGCATCTTAAAATGTTTATGCAAATAAGTTCAAGGTTGGACGCATCGAATATATACAAAGTTCTATACACTATAACATCTTAGAGTGTTTATACATTTGTCCATTTATTGCAATTTGAACATAATAATAAAATTGCCAACATTTCAAATAAAACAAAAGAGAGAAAGAGAGAGAGATAGAGAGAGAGAGAGAGAGAGAGAGAGAAAGGAGAGAGAGAGAGAGAGAGGAGAGAGAGAGAAAGATAGACCAGAAAAAGAGAGAGATTTACTAAAGAGAAGAGAGACATCTATCGATAGAGAGAATTCTGTTTTATCAAAGTGCTCCGAACTGTTTCTAAACAATTTCTAATAAATCTTCATGTAGATAGAGAGAATTCTGTTTTATCAAAGTGCTCCGAACTGTTTCTAAACAATTTCTAATAAATCTATTATTTTCAGGGAGACGTGGAGGAGATGGCAATAGAAATGTTGTGTCCAATCTTTCCCAAGAATTTTCAAGGACTTGTGAGTATCTGATTATATCGCCATTGATTATCATTACTTCTCTGTGCATTTCTTTCATCTTTTAATGCATTGCAGTTATAACTCCTCAATACGACGCCTGTTCATCTTTCCATGTCAAAATCTAACACGCTACCATTAGACCATTCACTTATTTCTTTTACGCTCCCCTCCGCTATCCTTCTCCCTTGCGTATCCTTACTTGCTTATATAGCAATTGATTTTTAACACCTACTTTACCACATAATTAGTAATACAAAAATAGTTTTGAAGACATCTTTTAAAACATTGAAGAGAAGTTTGAGACAACTCCAAAGCGATAACATTATATTTAATGGTAAGTGCTTGAACATTGATTGAAATGATAACAAAGGATGTAAATCCAATAAAGTACAAGAAGAAATTGCCACAATTAATTGAATACAGTGATGATTGAGAAAAATGAAACCTCACCGTACATACTTAAGATCATGTCAACGAATATTTGTCAATATGATACTATTATACATGACTTGTCCAGATGTATTATATAGGAAATCATAGGAAATCATCTTGTTATTTCCCACAAATTTTTTTCAGTGCAAAATGGAAATCCATCAGGTCATCTCGACTTTCTTTGATATGTTGGATACTGACATGGTAAGCTTTGAGATCAACGGTTCTAAAATTTTGCTACAATAATAATTATGTCTCTGATAGGCCCACAGGATATAGAGTTAAAGATCTACGGGTAGGCCCACTTGACACCTGTAGTTGTTTCCTTAAAGAGCTCTATTTGAGGATAATATTTCTTATAATTATAGACAATGGAAAACAGCTCTTTTCACAACTTAGAGGCTTCAACTAAAAACATCGGTATAACACTAAGGTTGAGGCGGTCCAAGGGCATATCGCGAGGACTCCGATCAGACTGTGCGAGTTTAAATCCCCATCTATCCGCCACTGTTATCCCTCCTGGTTTATCCGGTATCAGTAAACTGTAACTGATCCCATCTCGGGTATCCCATACTGGGGTTGAATCTCAATATATATTTTGGTGACTTTAATATAAACTGCAATGGTAATCAATAATTAGGCAGACATGGCAATTCAGGAACAAGTAGCTGATACCAGTTTTTAGCTAGAGTCGCCGCCCTCTAAATTATAAAACCACTCTTTTTTGAACTTTTTCTTTTTAAAATAAAAAAAATTATCCCCGGTTATAGAAAATTATAAACTAATTTTTTAACCTCTTAAAGAGCAGTTGATGTTTGAACCTCTTAAAGAGCAGTTGATGTTTCTTAACACACTGCAACTAATTAGAAAAAAGTCCAAATTTTCAGATTTGTGTCTGATTCGCTCTGGTTGCTTCACAATGTTATGTTTCGATGTTGCAGGACGTCAGCCTGATGTGCGACTTTCTCGGCATGTGCCAAGATGACGACCAGTCCCACTACACCCTGCAGAAAATGATGGCTTCAGTCACAGCCCGCCTGCAGAAAATGGCGGAGGCGGCACTTCCGACTCTTCAGCGGCTGCAGGCGATAAAGACCGAGCAGGGCGACTGCGCACTGTGCGAGATTCTCATGGACCAAGTGTTCAACTTCCTCAAGAACGACAACTCTAGAGTAAGTCCCAAGTCAAATATCATCAGTCTTAACATGTACCGATCTTCCCTTTTTTTGTATTCTCCCTTGGATATATCGCGCTTCATGTTATTGATGCTAATATGATCCCGCAGGGGAAACCAGGAGACGTTAAATCCAGAGAGAGAGAGAGAGAGAGAGAGAGAGAGAGAGAGAGAGAGAGAGAGAGAGAGATAGAGAGAGATAGAGAGAGAAAGAGAGAGAGAGAGAGAGAGAGATAGATAGAGAGAGAGAGAGAGAGAGAGAGAGAGAGAGAGAGAGAGAGAGATGGATAATTCTCTCCCTCCCTCTATAGAGAATAATGATTCTAATTTTTCTTCAGCAAAAAGAAACACAAATATCATATTATTTTTAGGCTTCTTCAAATCGTTTTGAAGACATCTCCTCAAACGTTCGTAAAATATAATTATATATACACACACATATAGCATACTGGTCTCCCTTCGAACATGCTCCTTCAGTTCCTCAAATTCTCGTTCTGATATCTCCCCACACAGAGCGCTGTAGTGTCCCTGGGACTGCAGTACTGCGACATGCTTGCCTCGCCCCTGGACGCCCAGTGCAAGATGTACGTGGGCGAGAACACAGCGCGCTTCATGGACGAGATCGTCGGCGGACTCACGCCAAAGCTGGTCTGCCAGTCGGTGACCATGTGTGACGTCAAACACAAGGCCAAGGCAGCTACACCACAGACCTCCCAGATTCACCCTACAGGTAGACACCCGCTATTTATGGCTCTTTCACTTAAGGGTGACATTGGTAATGCGAGCACACTTGTTGAAAGTCCAAAGGATGTTGTTTTAATGTTAACACGCATAATAATGTAACATCATGTAACCTCTGGCAGATTAGTAAAACATCTTGCGTTGAGAGTTTAAACGTGGACGTGAACTCATAAGATGTATTAAGATACACTTTAAAGGGAATTGCAAAACGAACCACAATAGAACTTGCCATAGAGATAAGCAGATCAGGTCTAAAAAATTTCTCGTACACAAGAGCACATAGCAGTTCTACAGTTAGGAGTTGTATAAGGTAAAGACAAACATCAATTTCTTCTATAGTCTATCTCTATCTTTATTTAGAAAATAAATTGTTGACTAATTTTCATTTACCAGGTCTTCTGACCATCTTGGCCGCCACACAGGAGATGAAGATAGACCAGCCTAAGCCAAAGATTGAGGAGCCCGCCCTGAAAGTCAAGAGGGGTGAGTTGAATGGAATGGAGCTGGTTACGCTAACTTAGCGTCCAAAATTAGTACTATATGGGATATAAACTATTTATCCCTCTATATATCTCTTTCTATCTATCTACCTATCTACCTCCCTATCTATCTTTATATCCACAGATCAAGATTTTTAGAAGCAGATAAAAAACACGATATAAAAGTCCCCATCCAAAAAATATACACATTCAAGACAAAACATTCGCTCGTTTTCCATGGCAACAATCCTAAAACGCGTTCACGATATTTGATATTTTCTCCAATCCATTCTAAAAAGATCAATGAGTATGAGGAAAATCTCTACCCTGTTCGAGTTCTATCAAATTACAATACATGTACTTAAGTTTCCGGAAACTCGCCGCCATATTGCACAGTTGAGCCCTTTTTCGGAATGCAAATGGATGCTCTTTGTACACTTACGAATGTCTGTTTGTGCTTCTGGAAACTCCATATCCTGTGCTGTATAGCTGTCTTTCTGAGACGTGCGTTCGGTAAACGATCTGTGTTTATGTAACCTGTAATTGTTCATACTACATGTACAACTAATCTATGAAACTGCTGTTTTCTCCCCCACCGTTCAGAACACCGTGCGCCTTGGTGCGACATCTGCGAAGAGGTCTCCTCCACTGTGAACGCGTTCATCGGCAGCCAAGAGCTGCTTCGCGTGGCTGTCAGCATCGGGGATTCCATCTGTATGTTGATGCCCACCGGCCTCAAGTATCCGGTATGGATATGGCAACTACATAACATTGTTTTAGAATATTTTCATTTTTAGATTGCATTTCCACCTAAGCCGGTAAAATATGGACTTGCATGTCCTAATAGATCGTTGTTTTTAATATAAGCGGCATAATTAAATGCGCGCATGGACTTTCCTTATAGCTGGTTGCTTTTAAAATAAGCTAAATAATTAAAATAGAAACGTATACCCTTATAGCTGGCTTAACTTGCAAAACCAAAATCTGCACCTTCAGTTCTTAGATTGCATTTCCACCTAAGCCGGTAAAATATGGACTTGCATGTCCTAATAGATCGTTGTTTTTAATATAAGCGGCATAATTAAATGCGCGCATGGATTTTCCTTATAGCTGGTTGCTTTTAAAATAAGCTAAAAATTAAAATAGAAACGTATACCCTTATAGCTGGTTTCTTTTAACTTAAACCACACAGCATAGATAGATATGCATGGATTACCGCGACAACATGAAAACTTAATAGATAAAGTAAACAAAAAGACCCCTCCCCATAAAATGATAGTGCTTTTTCCAATTGTCCATAATTTTATTCACTTTGTACATTCCCTTTTTTAAACAAATAGGAAAAATGTTTATGGAGGAAAAGTTAAACCTGAAAAATTAACCACCCTTCAAATAGTGTTTCTTTCATATTTAAATTATCATCCCAAACCAAAATCTACACCTCTAGTTCAACAATTATTTTTTGTCGTGTTTACCATTTCAGTGCGACACATTTGTGCGGACATTCTTTGACGAGTTTCTCGGCGACGTGTCATCCTTCATGACACCTGACTTCGTCTGTGGGGTAAGACTTTAACATCTCTTATTACTTGGCGTGCTAACAGTGAACGCCCAGTCTGACCCGTGTACCTCCCGGCCCTTCTCGTTCCGCATCCATAGGGTCTATCAGAGGCTTCCAAAAATAGCAGGAAAACTCACCGAAGTAAACAAAAATGTTCATTTAAAGGCCAAGTGAATTATACCATGCCAATAGTAGGAATACTTAAATCATTTATCATTATTGCAGTATAGGCTAAGCAAAAACGTCTCCCTATTAGTCTGAACTAACTATGGGAATGATTTATTAGAAATAGATCACTGTTATCCTTGTTGCGTTAAAATGTGTTCACTCCGATCATTTCGGTGACTTGGCCTGTTCTTGAGAAGGACTCGGTTCTAACACATTATAAAAATAGTTATCATAGTCACAGAAAACTCCCTTGTACCGCGCGTCCCTTTTCGGACTGGGAGCAATAAAGTAAGTGGTGAGTGTATTTAACACCAGTCTAATCCACGGCCCGTAAAGGGAGTGGGTGTTCACTGTTTGAGCACGTTAAGACTGAATCCGAACAATCCCTTGCTTGTCCATATTAAATAATAAAGACATGCATCTACGTTGGCAATGCCATTGGTCACTTTAGATGTCCGTGAGCGGGGAATTAAAATGTTAAATATATACGTATTAAAAGAGGTAAATAAAGAAAGATAAAATTTTTGCAGAGATACTGATGAAAATTATGATAACCGTGACGGTAACAAAGATATATTATCACTTATAAAATAAGGCCAATTCTAACAATGTGACTTATGATAATCCCTTTTTCACAGGTTATTGGAGTGTGCTATATAGAATTCACACCGATGAACTACTCTAAGAGTGAGTTCTTACACCCCACCTTCCATCGAGTGCCTTAGAAATAAATTTGTGAGTGAATTACCATCAAGCAAGACACCAGACAAACCTTGATCGATGTACACAGTCAAGCAAACAGACAACAGACAGCAATGCTTTGAATCCCCAAGCTATTTATATCAAGGAATTTTTGTCCATATTATTTTAAATCAGTATAAATGTTTGTGTAACTGCAATAAACTTCTCGTGTCCAATGCGTTTCCAGTTTATATTTTGTATGTTGTTTCAATTATTAAACAATTGATTTAAAATTGCTCATCCACTTTCAAAAGATAACTATGGCATTCTCTGGGTTAGATGGGGGTTTATGGCTAGCTGGTTTCACACCTATTTTAATGTGAACAGCTGAGACGGTAGTCATAGTACCAACTCAGACTGTCTCTGTGTGGAAATGTCAGACGTAAGTCTTTCGACCGTCCACAATAAAGCCTATGTAATGCTTATTTGGGACGCTAAGCTACAAACTCATGGGTTGTGCGTGTTGGCATTCGTCTGTCTCGGGAGACAATGGGGAATTTGCACTCAGTAGGTAAGATCACTTTGTGACTGAATGACAGCGCCTGTTGTGGCTGAACAGACTGATTTTGGAGTGGCGGGCCCTGTTACAGTGTCGAGAAGGGATTGGGCATCAGCCTCATACTGCAAGTGACGCTGCCCTCTGGCGTCTGTGTTGCCCATTTTGCTGGTCCTCTCTTCTTTTTTGCACAGCTGCATGGCACTCTTCAATCTAGAAACATGTCGCGGGCGGATGTCGAGAATAATACCGAACATTTTACGCACTGTCGCACAGAGACAGTGTAGGGATACAACGACTTCTGTCTTGTTTGTTTTTGAGCACTACATTGGCTTTATTGTTGACGAGCCTTAAGACTGACGTATGATGATTTTACGTGCTGCAGCACACGAGACAGAGCGGTCACATTATAGTGACACCGACCCAATCAGTAGGGAACAAATCGGACACATTTTTGATAAATCGTAGAATTCAAATTGCAAACCTCCCGATCTGGATATTACCGCTCTACCACTTGAGCTAGTTCGCCCCGACTTCTGTCTCAGCCGTATTAACAATATCCAAAGCGTAGAGAACAAGGAAGGAACGGTCATGTTTGTTTATAATTATTCAACTTAGATAAAGTTATCACTAAATCTGATCTCACACAAAACGATGTTTTGAGAAAATGAATTAACAAAAAAGTATTGGAGAAATCTTCGTCATAAAGTTCGATATTTAAAAAATGCACCTTATTTACCGTACTCATTTCTTTATTGTTTCTAAGTTGAGACCCAGAAATGACAGTAGCTGTTGAATCAACTACCACTCCAAATATAGAACTAACTTAAACAATGTTTAGAAGAAAACTGATATAGGTAACACCCCCCTCCAAAAAGCAAAAAAACAACAGCAACAAAGATAACAAAACAACAACAAAAAAAACAAAACAAAACAACAACAACAACAACAACAACAACAACAACAACAACGAAAAAACAACAAAAAACAAAACAAAACAACAAATAAAAAAGCACCACCACCCCATAAAAACAAAGAGAAAAAAAAAACACATAACAACAACACAATATTTTGGGAAATTTCAAAATAACTAATAAAAAATGTCAATGAGATCGCCAAAACGTCTATAGACCATCCGTGTCTGATTTCTGCTGGAATTATGGTACACACTGCACAAATTGAATCACATGATGATATGAAATGTTTCGCAAGTGAATAAACCAAGAATATAAGGACATTTTGGTTAGAAGATTAAAAATGAAATTCTGCAATTTACGAATTACCCGCTGCCTGACGTATTCGCGCCTCTCTGTCTCGTCCTTTCTGTCACCCTCTTTCTCTTTCTCTGTATTTGTCTCTCTTTTTTTTGTCTCAATTTCGTTCATTTTCTCTTTCCTCTTCCATGTCTTTCTCTCTATCTTTCTTTTTCTTTTTTTGCTCTCCTCTCCTTTTCTTTTGTTTTTTTTTCTTTCTTTATAGCTCTTCTCTTCTTTCTAGCTCTGTCCCCTTTGACTTTCTGTTTCTCCCTACTCCATCTTCTTTGATATTTTATTAATCCAACCTCTGTATCTATCTCTGTCTGTCTCTGTCCTACTTTAGTTCCATTTCACGACTCCATAAAACGTCCAAACCGTTTGGGGCATTAATTACTAGATCGCAGTACCTTACGACTCGTCGCAAGCCTTTATTGCATATTCTTACGACGAGTCGTAGGGTAAGGCGATGTTGTACTTACTACTCTTGGTATTTGTTTTCTGCAGTTTTCCGCATTATTAAATCTTAGTTGGAATACGATTTCACAGCAAGTTATTTCATTTTACTGAAAGACACGACTCATGTTCTAGTGGGAGAAACATCGTAAAGCCATTTTGTGGAAAAAATTAAATATTTTCCGTTTTCACGGTTTGTTTTCTTTGTAATTACTAGAATCGTTACACGCTCTATTGTCTGCGGATGGTACTGCTGGATGGGCGTACTTATATCTAGACAAAACCGCATGACTTCCAACTGTGTTTCACATCACTTGCTAAAAATAACATACCCAAAAAAATTTGTAAACCTATCAATCCGATCTCGCTCCCTACTGGTGGGATTCGTCCCTGTTGTTGCCTTGTACTCGGCATCAAAACTATATAGGCTATAGTAAACGAGCTTCCAGACTGACGTCTGACAATGTTACGTGCTACCACACAGAGACAGTATCGGGCTACCAATATATCTGTTAGGCCAGAGGGACACAGGAAACGCGGGCGACCGAAAACCTCCTGGAGAAGGACAGTGGAGGCAGAGGCAGCAGCCATGTGACAGTTATTGGGCACCTTGAGGATGCTGGCTCAAGACCGTGAGCGATGGAAGGAGTTTGTTGCTGCCCTAATTGCCAACGGCAAAAAGGGTAGTAAGTAAGTAAGTAAATATATATGTCCCCATTAAAAAAATTGTCTAGAGCAAAGCTTGAATTTAAAAGACTAGAGAGATAAACTAACTACACACTTTCTTCTCGTGAACGGCCAAGCACAATAAAGGACGCCCTAAATCATTTACAGATAAAATTAATACAGAAAAAAAAAAACAGCAATGCAAAGAATCGCCGAAAGCTAGGTACGCTTATGTTATCAAGAAAAACTTCATTATGTGACCTGCCACCTTATATTTATAAACTTCAAAGAGGTGTAAATTTAGTTATGGTTATTTAATAGATTTAGTTTCAAACAAAAAAATTAAATTTAAAATCTTAGGTTTAAAATCATGACAATTACTACATTAATCAAAAAATGTAATCCTGTCGAACTCACGTCAAATTAAAAATAACTGGGTGGCAACTTTTGTTTACATAAAATTCGAATGATCTTCATTTCAGTAATTAAAGATGAACGTCCGATGCTGCAATCACAAATTAAGAAAGACGTTTGAAGCTGTTACTTATTGATCTTAAATGTTTGATCCTAGATCGCGTTTGTGCAAGAAACAATAACTTTTCATCGATCGAGATCTAGATCTAGATCTAATCTAGATCTAGTTTAGTTATGCACACAAGTGCAAATGCAGCGATCTTTTTATATTGTTTTCTATCCCTAAATCTTGGACTTGATGCTGTTTTTCTAGGTACAGTACACATTAGCATGTTGTTTTTTCAGCCATTGATATTTAATTTGAAAAATGTTTACCAGTTAATTTGAGATACAGGCATAAAATTATACCTAAATAATTATTGGTAACAGCACCTTCTTCTCCTTCCAAGTTACACATTTGACACTTCTAGGCATTTTTGTTAAGGTGCTGTCTAGTTTCATGATTGGTACTTTTGCTAGAGCAAGTTTCTGACCCCTACAAGATAACATTTTCTGCTGCGGCTTTAAACAAAACAATTTTGTTCTCAGATCTTCAATCTTTCAATCCCGTTTTCCAAATGTGTAGTTTGGATAAGCTTAGTGCTGCCATAACATTTTAGTTCTAGGGTTTACTTTTTTTAGCGTGCATTCACCTAAAACCCTAAATACCGAAAAACCTCGACATGATTCAGCTCATCTTCACCTATCGTTTTAAATCCTCCTTTTGATCAGATCAAAGAGCATGTATAGCTATTAAAATGCACTCCTATTTTGTCTTGCTTCTCGTTCTAGTCTTGTCTAATAACGCTTGTATTTGTTTTATGTTGTTTGACATTAGTACTAAGCATGTACAGAATCAGCATCACATAGTTTTAATTTCGCTAGATGACACCTGCTTCTGGCTATGTCGAAGACGAGTCCAAGGTTGTGTTTCTCTTCATTTGTTTGTCTCATGGCGAGTTCTAGATCAATTATAAATAGATATAGCAATAAAGTGTCTCCTTGTAATACTCCACCTATTATTTCAAAGTATTTAGTGTTCCTATCCGAAGAGATGACTTGGGCTGTAAGTGTTTGTGTATTAAATGTTAATCGCGCTAACTATGTCGGGAGGGATTCTGAACGCCGATAGTTTCTCCACAAGCTTTCCTCGATGTACAGAGTCAAAGGCTTTCCTGAAATCGACAAACTTGAGACTTGCTAGAAGATCCTTATTCTTCATTCCTTCAATAAGTCATCGTAGTGTGATAATTTGAGCTATGTCTAAATTCACTCTGATTTATGTTCGTTACTCCGTCTACTTGCGGGTATATCCTATTCAACAACATTCTGCTGTATATCTTTGTCGGGACTGCAGGTAATATTCATGCCTATATAGCTTGTTGTTCTTCCTATGTCTCCTTTCTTTGGAACTGGAAGAATTGCACCCTTTCTCCGGATGGTCGGCACCTCTCCATTGTATGCTTTGTAAGAGACTCAAAACAGCTTGTCTTTCAGACAGTCCAGCTTCCAAACTTCTGCTGATATCAAATCTAGACCTGTCGCTTTGTTGTTTTGTTGTTGTTTCAATAGTATACTGCAGCCCTGTTTTGTGAAATCGTTAGTGTTAGTAGGAAGAACGTAAAAAACCCAAACTATTTTGAATTTTTTGTCTTATAAATTATTACAGGTGTTTGCTCTAGCAGATTGAGAAAATGTTCCATCTACAACTTGATCCGCTTATCTGTCATTTCGTTGATGATGTTCCAAGCTATTTTTACCTTGCCTTACCCGTGTTATTTGTATTTTCCAACTCAACTATTTTTTTTCTTCATACCTTTCATACTCGTTTGTTTATGCGCAGTCTAGGTCTGCTTGTGATTTTTCTATGACCTCCTTGTTATGTGTTGTAACATTAACTCTTGATGAATGCTTGGTGTATTCCTTTTTTTCTATATTTTCATTGTTTTCCTTTTTGGTCTAAGCGAAATATACACCTCTGATGCTTTTCGATGTGCCTGTATGAAATTTTTACAAATGTATAATACATTTGTATTGTATCGGCTGTAGTGTCTTTTTTATACCAAGTATATAAATTCTGTTCCCAACCTCTGTACTACTGTTTCCGGTTGAACATCAACGCCAGCTCGTAGTTTTGACCAATCATAGGGTGTTCTAGTCTTTGGCACTTTACTATCTTTGAGCGATAGCCCCTACTTGGCTGTGCATGGTCTGTGATCAGATCCAAATGAAAACCTACAGTGTTGTAGGATTCGAGGTCTATTGCAAAATTATACCATTTACTGTTGATACGAATATGGTCTAGTTGCGCCTTTTGTTGGCGTGGGTATTTAAACGTCCATAACGTGCCTTTTACCTTGAAAAACTTGAGGCTTATACTTACTAAGTTGTAGAGCTGGGCAACAGGAATATATCGATGTGCCGCCACCTGGAAAGGTTCAGGGTCATACGTACTTGTTTCGGTACCGGTAGCGGTAGCTACCACATCATTAGCATAATTATATCTTGCATAAGACGCGGTTGAACAAAAAAAAAAGAAAAAGTAATGCACGCATACATGGATGGTAACAGAGTCTTCAGACACATCCAGAGGAAAATAAGTCGAGAGAAGGGCGAGAAATTAACTAAATTCTTAAGCATATATTTATATCTTGTCTCATAAACAGCGGAACAGGTACCTCTGCAGTTACCGGAGCAATGACGATTACACAAACAGTTACGGGAACAGTAACCGTTTCCGGAATAGGAACAGTTCCAGTCCGATGCTTTGGGGTACCTGTTCCGTTGAATGTAGGTACCTAGTGGAACGGTTCTCAGTTACCTATTTCAGCTCAGTACTACTAAGTTGCAATCCTGTATCAAGTCTAACAACATTTGGAAATTTCTGTTTGTGTTATCGTGAAACCCACTTCATGTTTCCCAGCTACGATGATAAAGTTGTGTTTCATACATTTTAAATGCAATTATTTTATATATTTAGGTTATACTCATTTATTTGTAGACCCGCATTATTCAAAGTATCAAAACTAATTTTTCAAAACGTTAACGCCTTACAATTTTGCATTCTTTAAACCGCTTATGTTCCAATTTGGTAAGCTTACTGACTTGATCCATAAGTACCTGTAAGCTTACAATTACATGTAACTTTAATTCCACGGCATTACATCGTTCGGACTAAATTTGATATGGGATCAAGATCTAGATCCAAAAATACAACTTTTTTATCTGATCAATGACTGTTTATAGCTCTAGAAACGTACCCATTATACAGTGTTTTCCCGTTAAGTATATCGTTTTCGTTGTTCTTGTTTTGTCAAACAAAATAAGGGAACACAAACAAGAAAACCATAATGTGGGCGCGAGTCAGTGCGTACATTAATAACTTTTCTAATTATTAAGATTTTTTTGACTGGTGGGTTAGCTTGTCGGACATGTTTGAATCGGATTTACGATTAAAGAGAAACAAACGCGGTTACCTGAAATGCTGCAATCGTGCATGCTCTTAAATTGGATAGTATAGGAACTTCAGAGGAATTATCTGGCTGCCTTGTAAGACGCAAATAAATTTGGAATTTAAATTTAAAAAAAGTATTTTATAGTAATGGCATCCCTGGAATATAGAAACGCAACTGCAACAACAATAACAACAACAACAGCAACAACAACAACAACAACAACAACAAGTAATAATACTAATAATAACATTACTAATATTACTTCCACTATAGCTACTACTATTGCTACTACCACCACCACCACCACCACCATCACCA
>RQTK01000029.1:869920-883014 GCA_003991915.1 Elysia chlorotica | reverse complement strand
TAGTAGTAGTAGTAGTAGTAGTAGTAGTAGTAGTAGTAGTAGTAGTAGTAGTAGTAGTAGTAGTAGTAGTAGTAGTAGTAGTAGTAGATAAGAAAAAAATAACAATATTATTATTACTGTAATTCTAAAAACAGATCAAATGTCTCTAGCTTCTCCTGCAAGACGAATGAGATACTGGATTGGTCTAAATGCTTTAAACCCTGAGGGGATTTATACATGGCTTGATCAACCTCCTGAGGTAAGAATTTATACTTTTACATTTTACACTAACAACTTGACAATTAACACACTAACAAACTTGACAACTAAATCCTTTTTAATCACTTACGTTTTTCAAAGTTTGCCTTTATTCAAAACGTGACATCTACAATGTTTTATCCAACATAATTTCTATATACGACTTAATGCAGGCTCCAGTTATGCTGGCGTGCTTTCACGGTCCATTTTACTTATAAAAACAAAAAAAAATGTGTCTATCTTCTGCAAAATGTGCCTATCTTCTGTTAGTGTACATCCACAATCGAAAATCACCTTACTGTACAAAATTGTTCACACTTGAAAACCAACCAGATGAGTACATATACAAAGCATAGGCCATGATTTAACTTATTGTAAACAATAGGAAGAAGGCTTAGGCCTACTCATTCAGTGATAATCTGAATACGCAAGGGAAAGTAGTTCCTGCACACTGGCGTAACAATAATTATGGAAGTTGAGCTACTCAAGTCTACGTTATCAATTTATTTTGTATTCATGATAGACGTCAAATGAAACATAGACTAGGTTTCATAAATAAAATTAAAAGTGAGTTAACAGATCGGACAATGAATAACACCTAGCCATCAAAACTAGTTACAAGGATATAAATCAGTGCTTTAAAATAATAACATTTAAAACAATAAAAGTGAGGTATCGTTTGCATTAGCCATAAACCATTTGGTTGGAAACTAGCCGTATAAAGGTACTAGAATTTGAATACAGACATGTTATAATTTTATATGTCGATCATTACGTTTACCTTATCCGCTACCACAATAATAATTATTTCATGGTTGGCCTCATGATTCTTTAGTGTTTTTTTAAAACGCTAAACCAATCGGATGTTGACGTAAAAGTCATACGTAGGTAAGACCGGAGTTAGTTTTTCTCCTCGCAGTGTTAAGAATGCTATAATATACTTTTATATATTTAATACGATTTTTAAATAGTACTCAATCAATCAAATATTTATCCTTCAGAATGACTTTACCTCCTGGGCTAATACGAGTATAGATTCATTATCATCAGCGCGATGTATATGGTTAGACAGTCCGCCGTGGAATATGGAAGCACAGTCTTGCCATCGCCGCAGTACGTTTATTTGTGAAAAACATCCAGGTAAAATAACACATATTTCAAAATTTAATGAACATAATTCTAGTATTATAGGCCTGGTATTGTTTAAGTCGATTGAGTGCTTATTCATTAAAAAGGAAAGATAAGATAAGATATTACTTTATAAGTACGCTTACGAAATTTCGCTTGGTTAAAGAAATACGCAGATACATAACTATCCAGTGTGTTCACAGATTACAAAAGTGTACTAGCTGAAACTTGATTGGTCTGATTATACCAAATTAGAATGGGGCAAGGTGGCTCGATTAGTATTCGACCCCACGACCCCCTTCCAAATATACCATTTTTATGGAGTTTGTATCTGGTGTATAGGTTACTTTAAGTGAGCCGATTTTTCATCGCAACGTTAATACTGCAAATAGGGAGGGGAGAGGGCGATTCAAGTAAAGTAGATATTTCTTGCCTTTCCTTTTGAAAAAAACTTCTTCATAGGGAGAGAATGGGAAGCTTTCTTCCCCCCTCCCCCTTTTCTTTCTCGCTCGCTCTCCGTCTCTTTCTTTTTCTCTTTCTCGATTTCTCTCTCTCTCTCTCTCTCTCTCTCAATTTCTTTTTCACTCTCTCTCTCTCTCTCTCTCTCTCTCTCTCTCGTTCTCTCTCTCTTTCTCTCTTTCTGTGTCCAGGTCGGGACTTTTGTAGCACTTCTCTCGTTTCGCAAACGGCCACTCTATTTTAATTTTGTTCACTGCGTTATTACTCACAAGCCTCTCACTAGTCAGTTCTGGACTTACCAAGAATCATACGTATACAGGTATCCCCAATTATCATAATCATCAACTGTGTCAAAGTCTTGACCTAATAAACAAAACCATAGGGGCCGTGATCGCTTGTATAAGGGGTTTTCACGGTTCGAGCCATAATTCGGCTAATTTATTTTTCGAATTTCATCCGATATTGGTTGGATGAGTGTTAAGTTAGTGAAGATAAGTAAAAAACTAGTTTGGATAAAATATGCAAACATTAATTTTTGTCAAAATTAATAAACACTCTGTTAAGTGAAAATGTGTAAAGGCCAAATTTCTTTAGAATATATAAACATATAGGGCCATAAGTACAACATCGCGGTAGCTTACTGCTCGTCGTAAGGCTTCTTATTCGCATATCTTAAGACGGGGTGTAATCTTACCACAACTCTGTGCTTACAATCCCTAGTTTTTGTGTGGAAATAGATAAACACCAAATTAAGTGAAATCTATCAAATTTAGTGAAGATTATTATGTAAACACCAAATTAATTGAAAAATGTGTAAACATTTAGTTTAGTGAAGTTGTGCAAATACCAAAATTTAAAATTTGGCACAAAAACAACAACAAAAAACTAGGTTAGAGAAGCTGATTGATAGTGCACCAATAAAGTGAAGATGTACGTGTAAATACCAAGTTCAGTGAAATAATTATGCACAAAGTTAAGTGAAGGAGATTGCAAACAGCAAATAAAGTCAAGACGTAAAACACCCAAATAAATAAAGATTTGTAAACATCAAGCTTTGTGGAGGTGGATTGTGTAAACACCTGTACCAATTATGAACCTTTTATTACTAAACTCTATAAGGCTGCCCTGGACGTACCTACGGAGAGAATTGTTCCCTGTCCTGTAGTCCTAATTGTGGCGGGCCTAGCAAAAAATGCTACGACAACGGGTCGTGCATCGACGGCTGTGCGGATGGCTTCTTGGGAGACCAATGTAAAACTGGTGAGACATGTTCTTTATTGGAGAGGAGATCTCTCTTATTCCTAGTTTTTGGCGTCTCCTAAGTTTCCATTAGGATAATCATATACGGGGACGCGTCCCAAGATACACGTCTGACAATTTTACGTGCTGCCACACGCGAGGCCATGCGGGGAATACCAGGACTTCTGTCTCAGCCGCGAACACATTATACTGGCACCGACCCATCCAGGCGGTTGAGTAAGCACCAAGATTGCGAAGCTGTGTAAACACTAAGTTTAACAAAGATGTGTAAAGCCTTAACCCGTGAGGCATAATTATTGTGCCTAAGTTGCATTAATTAGCACTGAGCAATATTGTATCTAACCCTTAAGGCATTGCGATTGCCACTGCGATAGTAGATGGCACAACCACGCCCCCCCCCTCTCAAACATTGAGTTTTCCGATTGCTATTTAAAGGCTCTGATTACGGGACCCAAAGTAATACGTAGACGATATGTAAAGCAGTACCGGTATGCACCTGCATCCAATCATAGCTCTATCCAAGACTGGCGAAGCAAAATGAGCGATCAGAAAATCTCATGCCTATAGGGCTTGAATGCGACATCCGTTATCGTAGTGTGCACCGGAAGGTCTTCTTTGGCTCCGTGGGACAACAATAGAGCTATGAATGGCGCCAGTGCAGATTCACTGCGAAGCCAATCATATGTAAGTTAATAAGACGCACCTGGAAGGCTCGACGGAATAACCTGACAAACAACAAACTACACTGTGTTGAACCAAATTATTTTAGTTCACTGGGCGGGAGTGTCTCAGGCTAGAAGACGATACCAGGTTGAACTCGATCGAGCCCGACTGGGACATTCTAATCATACCCACGCCTTCTTACTGAAACTCTAAAGACAATTCAATAAAAGAAGATGGACAGAGAAAACATAGTTATACTAACGGATTCCCTGGCAGCATCACTCAGTTACCAAACAAAACAAACACCAGGAAAAAACCTTACATAGTCGATAAACATTCGAGCAAACGACCTCCAAGAAAAGAACCAAACCTATGTCCAGATCTGCTGGATCCCAGCCCACTGTAACATCGTAGGAAACGAAAAAGCCGACAAACAGGCCAAATTAGGTCTCAGCTCTAATACACGAAGAAAAATAAGACTCGGCCCTAGTGAAGTAAAATCCATAATAAACCAGTACAAAAATAAAAAAGAGGCAAGGCATGTGGACCAACCTCTCCAAAGAAGGATTCTTCTACACTATCGCTCCACAGGTAGGGAAAATGTTCTCAACTTTAATACCACAAATAATAAAATCAATAGAGCCAGAATTGGGGCAACCCTTAAGATTATTAGAAAATGAGAACATTGTGGCACCGCAACATACACGATACAAATATCATAGAAACATGCCCAGTCTACACCCCAAAAAGGAACATACTAAAGAGTCAATGCACAAAAGAAAACATCACATTTACAACAGAAGAAGTACTCAAATCAAGAAGCTTTTCCACGATACCCAACATGGTTAAAAAACTACTAAGAGGCCTGGAAATACCCCTCTTAACATCAAACCAAACAGACCCAATAACCTCTTAACCCGAGGAAACCCCAGCCATTTCCCTATCTCCGAAATAGGAATGAAATTAAAATTATACGACAAAATCACAACTGGAAAGTCATCATCAAAACCTTGTCCCAGGCAAAACGAGATACCCACTGCGACAGAAGCGCCCCAACTAGACGGAGGTAGTGGACCCACCAGAATGAAGCCATGAATCTTGACGACTGCTATACCCACCCTCTCAACTGATCAGTTTGTCAAGAGGATGTGTTAATCAAAGTCAGGGGACCAAAATGCTGAAAAAAACAACAACACTGAGCACTCCCGCTGCCCTTTTTTTCCTCGACTTCAGGACGGAACTATAGAGACATCAGAAATATTAAGGATGAAGGCAGATTCATCATGACGTCCCCATGGGTATCATACTTAAAATGGATACAATTGAAAAATGGTAACAATGGGATGAATACCAATGGCAGCAATGTTGATAGTGACACTTGTATCACTCTAGAATTGTAATAAGGGTAATGGAAGTAACAATAGTGGTAGTAATAGTAATAATGGTAATAATAGAGGTAGTAACAGTGGCGCCAGTAATGTTAGTGATAATACTACTACTACTACTACTACTACTACTACTACTACTACTACTACTACTACTACTACTACTACTAAGTGATAATAATAATAATAATAATAATAATAATAATAATAATAATAATAATAATAATAATAATAATAGAGATAACGTAATAATAATAATAGGGGTAGTGGTGGTGCCAATGGTCGTGGTAGAAATAATGGTAGTGGTGGTAATAATGATGGTAACGATAATAATAATGTAGTTATTAGTAGCAAGACAAAAAAGTACTCCTACAGAAGTAGCAGTAATGGCTAGGGTGGGTAGGTGGTGGTCGTAGGAGCTACAATAGCCACAGTAATATTGGGAATGGTGGAACAATACTTAATAAGAATACCAATAGAGCAACACCCCAGGTTTCAACTAAACAACCTTACCGGATGAACCTCTTACATCAATATTTCGCCTCACTCCTCCAAAAAAGAATATTAAATGTAAAAACCTAATATTACCCGCCCCCTAGCGTAGAAGGGAAGGTTTGTCCTATCTGTCTCCATAATTATATCCTGTTTCCACTTTAGAATCTCCAAAATTAGGGGACCCCATACATAAGATGACCAGCCTCGTAGTAATAGAATGAACTAGCATAGGGTCTAGAATGTCTCGGCTCCATCCTGTGCTTTTGTCCTATTTCGACGCCGCCTGTCGCCGTATAGGACCCTCTAGGGGAACCTAGGAGACATTAAACCCGGAGAGAGGAAGAGAACTCTCTCCCTAGCTCTATAGAGAATGAAACTTGTCTTGTCTTGTCTTCTCTTAGAAGTCAAAGGTATCTAATTGTGATTGTTTGCTCGCAATAATTATAATTTCAACCTCAAGGCAGAGTTTTAGAGAATATGCCTGAGGATGATGGCGATTCGTTTAAAACGGCGTGTGACTTTGTGCCCTGACTCATGTTGCAACCCTTGTTGACGTCTTTTTATTACTATAACCGCAGATAAAAAAACCCATAACAAACAACAACAAAAAACCCCGAGTCTTTATTCATTTTTTAATGACATCATTCTGATATTAATAATTATTAATTTTAATTGCCTAAGGCTAGTCTTATATTTATAGATATTTTAAAATTTCAGCAAGTGTATCCCATCTGTTGATTGACAAAAAAGCAAAACGAAATAAAAAATGAAGCAGTAAAGTATATATTCTCTTTTGTCTGTGTTCCAGCCTGTTCGAAATATATGTACGGTGCAAAGTGCGCCTATATGTGCAGTACCCATTGTCGCGGGAGGGAAAGAACTTGCCGTCACAATGACGGACGCTGCGATTATGGCTGTCATGTGGGCTATGATGGACCTAAATGTGACATTATGATAGGTAATATTTAGACATACAACGCCATCAGACTAAGAACACTACAACTCCTCCTCCTCCTTCTCTTCATGCTCATTTTCCCCTCCTCATCCTCCACCTCCTCTTCCTTCTCCTCCTCCTCTTCCTCCTCATCCCCCACTACTACTACTACTACTACTACTACTACTACTACTACTACTACTACTACTACTACTACTACTACTACTACTACTACTACTACTACTACTACTACTACTACTACTACTACTACTACTACTACTACTAAATTACGATTTTTTAAATACTTACAGAATCCGCACCTGTATCCGCTAACGGTAACAGGTTCAAGGTATTCCGTGCCATACTCCTTGTTGCCTTTTTGGTCGCATTCATCGTCAGCATCGCTGTGATAACTTTGCTTCTGTAAGTTTTTGGCGATTTTACTGTTTTACTTTATTTAACCACAATAGCGCCACCCATACTGGGTGAAAGAGGAATACTGATTTACATGTTCCTTCGTTTGTACCTTCGAATCCATTACCTGGGAATGTAATCTTTCAACAGAAGTAAAATTAATTATTCTACGACCCAAGGCGATATGGTTTAAGTGTGAGAGCGTTGCTTTCCCAATCTTATTTATCTAATTTTGCCCCCTACTGGTTGGGTCGGTGTCACTTTAATATGACCAGCTGGGAAAGAAATACAGGTCTCCCCGCACAGTCTAGTGTGGGACAGCACATAAGTTAGGGGCTCGTCCACAATAAAGCCTATTATAGTGTTGACGTTGGACTCTAAGCAACCGACTCAACTTACCCTATTTTAACATGGTGTTTAAATATTATTTAAAATTGTTTAATCCAATTAACATTTAATGTGAAAACATGTTTTATTTCCACACAGGGCCGATACCAACTGGCCTAAGTGGCAGAGCACTGCTCTCTCAATCGGGAGTTCACCGTTTCGGAATCTACGATCAATCAAATTTTGTTGTTGTCGGTTTCGCCCCCTACTGATTGGGTCGGTGTCAGTTTAACGTAACCAGCTGAGAAAGGGGTCAAGATCTCACGCACTGTCCTTGTGAGGCAGCACGTAAAATTATTAGACGTAAGTCTTAGTGCTCGTCGACCATAAAGCCTACATAGTTGGACTTTTAGCAATCAACTCAGCTCAATCCAACTCAATCAACGTTAACACGATGTTAACACATTATTTTAAAGAAATGAAATTCTAAACCCGGTTACAGCGATGTTTTATTTTAACTAAGGGCCCAAAATGGAATCAAAACCCTAGTCGAAGATACAAATGGAAAAAAAATGTTGACTTGAATGATAATTCCACCGAAGAGTCTTGGCTACTTACATCCAACGATTTAGTCGTAGAAAAAGAGAATCGTTTCATATTTAACGCTTCTTGGGTTTTTATAGAGATCCTACACGGCGACGGGCCCCAAAACATTGTATATGACATTTGGCTAGCCATATCAATCATCCTTGATCTCATTTTGTGCATTTTGGAATTTTTAGCACAAACCCACAGATTTTTTTCTGGTCAAAATGACATAAAAAATCTGCCCCATCGTTAAAAGATCCTCATTTTCTCATAAAAAATGAAGATTTCTTTGCAGTTTTTCACCAAGGGTGGTTCTGAGCCGCCTAAAAGTTTACAAAGTATGATTCTGAGGAAAATGAGGGGGGCTTCAAACTAAAAATAAGAACATTTTCAAGTATTAAATGTCCCAGATCGTGCTGGGGTGGTAGAGCGCTGGATTTCTCGTTGGGAGGTCTCCGCTTCAACCCCACTATCTGAAATATTATTTTTAACATTTAACCCTCCGCTGGTTGGGTCGGTGTCAGTATAACATGACTACCTGAAACATAAGTCATGTTAACCACATTTTGTCACTGTGTAGCATCAAGTAAATTTGTCCTGAAACCCTTCTGCGATGCAGTTTAGTTGTGAGATTGAACTTCAAACAACGAACCTTTACCTTTTATTCAATGGGCGAAAAGCAATTCAGTTCCTATTTTCTTTTGACTTAACTATCTTACCTTTCTTAAACAGGTTAGAATAATCGCAGAGACACTAGGTTGAGTGGAACCCCCCCCCCCCCCCCCCCCCTCCAGCTCACAGTGCCTTTTGTACGGGGAGGTAGTGTGACGCGCGCTCACTCTATTTCGTTACTGAAAATGCAAAGGCTGACCAATCGTCGGCCAACGTTTTTTTTTACAACGGCTTAAAGAAGGAAGCAACCGTCCTAATCATCACGACCCACATACGCGGAATCCTCACAGTAGAACCTCTCACTATTTCACACTCTCTGGTAACAGTATGGCGCTTGAGTTGTGTTGAGTAGAGTTGAGCTGGTCTCAACGTCCAACGTCATCACTGTAAAGGCTTCATTGTTAACGGGCCCCAACACTAAAGTATGACAATTGTACGTGCTGCCACACAGAGACAGTGCGGGGATACCATGATTAGTGTCTCATCCGATCACACTATACTGAATACGACCCAACTAGGGGACGGAACACGACAAACAGATTTGCCGTTCGGGGTTTTCGAACCGCGGACTTCCCGAAGAGATGAGCAACGCTGTTCCGCTTGCGCCAGTTCGGCCTAAATTGTGGTTGTTTGCTTGCAATAAATATAATTTCATCCTCAAGGCAGAGTTTTAGAGAATATGCCTGAGGATGATGGCGATTCGTTTAAAACGGCGTGTGACTTTGTGCTCACATACTCAGTATACCTCAGTTTAAAATAGAAGTATGAAGTTGTGGATATTACCCTGCAGGTACACGTTTAAAGAGAAAGACGGCGCCAACAAAGAGCCTTCGAGGACTTCTTCATCCCAGCGACGTACAACTGACAGGTCCGTGACCAATCCAAAATAACAGGCAAAGTCACCGAATCGACTGAAGTATATACAAACATATTTTGGCATAACAAGTGTGATAGTGATCTATTTATTTGAAATTACTAGCATAGTTAGGACAGACTAATATTCAATGAATATTTTTCGTTCGGCCTATCAGCCTACTAGACTATGAACGTAAATTGTCCTAACAGTAGCTGATATTTTAATGATATAGCTCACTTGGATCTAAATGCAAAAGTGTGTTTGTTTCTGTGACTCTGCCTAGTATTTTTAGAAGCATCGCGCAGGGGCCGTTGAAATATATTATTACACATATTTTGGGACATTTCGACCCCCCCCTCCAAACTCTTTATTACAGATGTTTCCCCAATCTCTTAACACAATTCTTACAGTAACCAATGACCTCAATGACTTAGGGGCCGCTCACACATTTTGGAACCTTTTGACCCTTCCACTCCCCATTATTACACATGTCTTCCCCATCTCTTGACACTATTCTTGCAATAGTCAATGACCCCTCCCCCCTTTTTTACACGTTTTCCACATCTCTTAATACTACAACTGTTACAGTAGACAATGCCGCCCCCCCCTCCTCTTTCTTTTACACATAAATTATTTTCCCTTGATACTTTAACTGTTACAGTAGACAATGCCGCCCCCCTCCCCAGTCCCTCCCCGTGGTGTAAGATTATATTTAAACAGGCCCTTGTATTATTGCTTGTGTTGTTTCACATCTCTTTGACTTGAGATAAAAAAATTCTTGAGGTAACATCAACCCTTCTCAGCATTCTCTACCTACCTATAATGTAATCCATATGGACGTACCATTACACCTTTAAAAGCATTCTCTACCTACCTATAATGTAATCCCTATGGACGTACTTTTAAACTTTTAAACAGTCGAAAAGTTACACTAAAATGTTCTATTTGCGTTTTTTGTAACACGAGAGCTGGCGGCATGAAAACATTCTATCTGAACAGAGTACTCAGTACAAAATTGTGTTTGTAGGGATGAACGTTACTTGCGGTGGCATACACTCAATGGAGTTATATCACGTACGTGTAAGCGGTGAAATAGACATAATCATCATTTGAAAGATAAAAAGCTGAAGTTTTCAAATCTGCAAGTTTTGAAATTATAGTCTTTATTGGTTCAAAAAGTCCAAATACCGCAAAAACTCTTAACAATAAAATGAACGCTGCTGTCAAAATACTGTGACTCTAGCTGCTTCTCCGTTAAGTTTAAACACGCGTTACCTAAAATACTATTACACGCATTCCCTATTTACGCACCATTTCAAACAGTGTAAAGGTTTTTAACTAGGCCATTAATCATAACGAGGCTGCCAATCTTTACAGTTTCTATTTGATAAATAATATAATCTTTTGTTAAGATAAAGCTTTTTGCTGATGTCCCCTTTAATTTACACCAACAAGCCTTTTAAATAACAACTCACGAATAACATTGCCCTAAATCCACTCGATCACCGTTTATCTGGAAATATAAATTCACCAATTCAAATAAATCACTTTAACTCTTTTGGTTTCATATTATTATTATTTCACCCATGATTAATGCAACATAATAGGCCAAGTCGCTAAAAAGTCGAGGAATATTTCAATTAAGATTCGAAGTGAACTAAAAAATTAGTTTTTAGGCACAGTGAGAAAAGTTTACATTTTATTGTGTAGGCTGAGAAGGCTGAACAAAAAGTAACATCTCATTCTGTCCTAACTATGTTAATACGTTAGTAGAAATAGATCACTGCTTTGCTTGTTATGCAAACATTTGTTCACTTTGATGAATTCAAAAGACCTTTGGGATGAACTCCGACGAATTCCGTGACTTCATCCGTTATAAAGGAAATCTTGCGTATAAGAATCAATATTACAGTATATCTAATCTTACAAGTCATAAGGGGCTAGGTGGCCATGGGGTAGAACATCGGCTTCCGACGCAAAAAGGTACGGATTCGAACCCTAACGATTGCACTCCACTCCCTACTGGTTGGGTCGGTGTCAGTTAAATGCGACCGGCTGAGACAAGGAGTCATGGTATCCCCGCCCTTCTAGTGTGTGGCAGCACATAAAATTGTCAGACGTCAGTCTTGGGGCCCGAATAGCCTATATCGTGCTGCTGTTGGACGTAAAATCAACTCAACAACTATAGATTCTCTATAGCCTTATTGAAAACATTGGTAGAACTGTAACTCTTCAGACTCTATGTGTATTTTATGTTCTCTCTCTCTCTCTATCTCTCTCTCTCTCTCTCTCTCTCTCTCTTTTTTTCATCCCTTCTATTTTTACACATGATAATACACTTCTTTTTCTAGTGCATCCGCTAGCACGTTATGCTCAGTGAAGATACTAATCCTTGCTTCTCCAACTTGCAACAGCGCATCAGTCGAGGTGATATCCGTGTCGACGCTCAGCATCTACGAATATGGATCTGAATCGAGTCAAGTTAACAGGTGATTATGGACGCAACATACTTGATTTAAGTTTCAGGTTTTATGTACTAAAACAAAACGAAGACAACAACTTTAGTCTCGCAATTTTTTATTTCATTAAGACATTGGACGCTTAAGTTTAAAATTAGAATATAATTATATGATAAGATACGATTTTTATTGACCCTTCTTTGGGAGAAATTAAAACCGACATCTCCACAATGTACTTGGATTATATCTAAAACATAAGGTTTTATAACGTGTAAAAACTAAAAGACATTACAAAATTAATGTGTCACCACCAACACTATCATCGCCATCGCTATCACCACCACCACCTGTAACACAACTTCCACCGCTACCTCCGCCGTCACTACCCCGTCAGTCCCTCCTCTCTGCACCACCACCGTAATTTCGTCACCCCCAAACCCAGCAGCACTAACTCTGCAATCAACACCACCACTAGAAGGTTTCTAAAATTTAAGGTGGTTTACATCATGGTTAGAAATAGAAATAGAGATAAACTTTCTAAAGCACAATATAAAAACATAACAGTAGAAAAAAAAACGTCAGGACACATTAAGATGCATGCATGTACTCATAAAAGAGATTAAATTATATACCATAGTGTAATAAGGTGAATATATTTACAGAGCTCGAGACAAACATTATAGTAGGAATAATATTATTTGTCATCTTAACCTATTGTGAAAAATTATGACAGATAAAATGGGCAGGCAATAGTTGTTAAATCTCACTGTTCTTGCATTTGACACTGTATAAATCACTCTCCGCTGTATAATATTATGTATAATTTATGTTTTTTTGCCATGGTCATGTGAAGAAACTACATGCAACTTGTTTGTCGTACGCCTTTGACAAAGTCTGTCCATGTCCTTATATCGAGTGTCCACATAACTTCGAAACCCAAATAGTTAAAAATTGCAATGTCAAGTTAGCCTTTGTTGGACAAAGAATAGATTAAAAGAAAATGCGATCGAAAGAAAGAGAATAAAGGACATAAACAGAGAGTGAAACGAAATAGAATAGAAAGAGGCAAATACAAAAAAGGGAAACAAAGGGAGAGAGAGAGAGATAAAGAGAGAGACAGAGAGACAGACAGACAGGCAGTCAGATGGTCAGACAGGGAGAGAAAGACAGAGAGAGAGAGAGAGAGAGAGAGAGAGAGAGAGAGAGAGAGAGAGAGA
>RQTK01000029.1:853448-869909 GCA_003991915.1 Elysia chlorotica | reverse complement strand
AGAGAGAGAGAGAGAGAAAGAGAGAGAGAGAGAGAGACAGAGAGAGAGAGAGAGAGAGAGAAAGAGAGAGAGAGAGAGAGAGAGAGAGAGAGAGAGAGAGAGAGAGAGAGAGAGAGAGTAAGGCGGGTGATTCGGAGGATGTGGTGGAAAGGAGACAATGGGAAACAACCATGTAAACCAATTTGCAATTTTTAAGCAGTGACTTTTATGAACTCGATGGGTTCACGGAGTTTGAAATCTTCAATCTACTTTCTTAGAAATAATTATGTAGTGTGAACAATTAAAACTAGTGCTACACATACGTACTCATTTAATTTGTTGATTATTTTTTAATCACTTAAACTGACTACTTTAAAGGTAGTTAGGCAGTAGATAAACATTTTAACAACTTCGAAAATCAATTTGATAGACAGTTAAAGTGTTAGAAAGTATGTAAATAATAAAACAAAGTTACACATGTAGAGGTCTAATATTGACTCTCTAGGATGTTAAGTTCACAGTTGTAGTAAGCTTGCGACTTGTATTAAGATGTATAGGAATACAGAGGTTTTCGATGAGTTCCAACTATCGTGTTTACTTACGGTACTTAGTAGTGCCTACTCCTAAACTCGTTTATTTAAACACATTGCACTTACGACTCTGTAACTTTATTTTATTCCCGAATTTTCTTTTATATCTGTTTTAAGCGAGGCTTTGTTTGTCACGCTATTACTTTCTACGAACAACTCCACAATCTATTCATATAAGTCGCAGGCTGGGTCGTAGTTGTATTTGAGTTGGTTTAACGTCCAACATCAGCATTATATAGGCCATATTGTGTACGTGCCCCAAGGCTGACGTCTGACAATTTTATATGCTGCCACACACGAGACAGGGCGGGGATACCACGACTCCTGTCTCAGTCGGTCACATTAAACTGACACCGAACCAACCAGTAGGGAGCAAAATCGCCAGGTCTCGAACCAAGACTTTCTACCCCCCCCCCCTCCAGGCAGGGTCATCGAAATAAACTAGCATTTGCATTTAGAGCCAAAATGAGCCATATCATTTAAATGTTAAGCAAAGTTAGGACAGTTTACATTCTAAGTCCAGTAGGCTTGTAGGTTGAACAAAAAATACTCACTGAGTATCAATCTGTCCGAACTATACTACTAATTAAAACAAAATAATTAGATCACTTTTACCCTAGTTATGCAAAAATGTGAACACTACAGTCAATGTGGTGTGTCGGTTATTTTGGGCAGCCTAGAATAAGAGTATAAAAGAGCTATATTATTGAATGCATTGCGCTGCACACTTCGTCTTTGGAGACAATAGTTAATTAACAACAAACCTTCGATCTTTTCATAAAATCGAAATAAAAAAAAACACCTCAAGATAGTTTAGTGCTCATGCGGATTTGACTACATATTATGAAGTTCTAAATTATTTAATCTGGGGATTTGATAACTTACATATTTGTAGTGTAGGCTGATTATCTGTGCTGAAAAAATACTCTCTACATATCTTTGCGTTCTATCTATGTTTTAAATGTATAGATTATTAAACCACTTTTTACCTTGGTGTTCAAAAATCTTTTCCATCTGTACAAGTCATACATGGTTTTCTATTTCGGAGGCCTTGAGACGCAGTGATTTTGTCAGCAATGTCATAAAATCGCACTATTATTAGCATTTGTTTCCAAAATTCCTACCCTTGAACCAAGAAGTCAAAAGAAAGACAAAAGTTTTGCACCTTTTCCCTGTCTAGACTCACAGCCCAAATGTGCGATATGTGACCTGGTTGAGTTAAATTGAGTGAAATCCAATTGACGCTTTTTTCAGTCAATTTAAAATTAACTTGCTGTGTGTCCATTTGATGAACGGAGTCTTGGAGATACATATACCTGTGTTTGTAAAAGGAAACATTTGAGAATAAAAGCATTAGGTATCTGGCTCAATAAAGCGCTCAGCGTTATGTGTGAAAGAAAAATTAGTACCCTTTGCGTGGCCTGTGGACAATGATATATGCAAATCACCACCTGAAATTAGATAAATTAATAAGCAGTTACAGTAATGGACACAATCACTGAAAAATAACATGAAGTGTCTGCATTCTTTTGCAAAAAAAAATATGAGTTGACTCATTAGTATTTCCTGCAAATGATACTCCTAAATAAGGTGGGAGAAGTGGTTAGTTTTACAAGTGAACTTTGTCATTACTGCAGCACATGCCTAAAAAAACCTTATCTTGAAATTTGAAATATGAGAGCAGTACAGAAAAGACAATAATTACAGTCTCAATGTTCCAACAGAAATGATTTTGATGAAATTATACAAGTTTCATGATAATGCACTTGGTGAATTTTAATAAAGTTAAAATACCTCTTTGTTTTCTGTTGCATGCAAATCAATGTTTTGAGGCGGTAATTTTCCAGCATTAGCTATATCCACTGTTTTATTTCGTGCGTTAACACTAATACTTTTCTTCTTTGAATCGCATTTTCCTAATGTAGATCTTCAAAATGGCATACCTATAAATATTCTGAAATATGAATAAAGAATAACAAGGTATTTAAATTTTTGTTATACATAAACGAAAAAAGATTAAAAAAGAAAAGAAAGAAGAAGAAAAAGAAAGAAAAAAGCATACTTAAAAAAAATCATATTTACCTTAATCTGTAATTGTAAAAATTAGATAGACAATGAATATGAAATGTTCTAATAGAAAAATAATTTACATTGACAGATCTGATCGCGCCTTTTCTGGTACAAGCGCCAACATTCACAAAAAATGAGGTCAAGGAGATAATAAACACATTGCGTTTAGCTGGATGTTTCTCCAGGAGCCCCTAAATTGAAATAAAACCCACCTCCTAGGCATCCGTCACCAGGCCAAGGACGAATGAGTCGTCTTATTTTCAGCAGCAATTGACGCAACCCAAAATTCTCACCCTAAAACCCAAAAATGTGTGTGTAACTCCCCCACCCCCCCTCCCACACACACATCAGGCTTGCTACAAGTACTAAGAATTCACAAAAGAAGCTTAGCTTTGTATTTTTAATAAATTGTATTGCGTGGAAGTCCATGAAAATTTTAGTTTTTGAAACATAGAATAAACAACAAAAAAAAAAAAAGAAAAAAAAAAAAAGAAAGAAAAGTATATACGTGGCATCCTTGATGCACCTGACCAAACTAAAGAATAGAGTTGAATCAAGGGAAACAAGCAAAGGAAATTAAAACCATAAAATAATGATAGAGTTATCTCACAACCTAATAATTATGAGGAGTGACATGCTAGGCATTATTATATTCCCTGAACGGAAATATCATTTATGATCTACTGAATATGTCTCATGAGCATGGTCGCATTCTGCTGACAGTAATCCGGGATCGGATGCAAAAATGAGCATATGCCATAAAGTTGAACGGAGACGAACAGCAGATGCTAAGCAAAAAGTTTAAAAGACACAGAGAAGATAACATCAACCCAGAATCGGAGAGGAAATGAGCATATTCCATGAAAAAATATGCGGAGACGGACAACAGTTAATAAGCCAAAAGTTTGAAATATTATGCCTTAAGGTCTAGGTCCCAGGAATGGGAAACCAAATGAGTACCGTGGCACGTTTCATGGATGGACAAAAAAAGATATGCATAAGTCTAGGATTATAGTGCATGCACACTACTTCCTTGTAAAGCAAAAAGTGTATTAGATGAAAATAATTTTCTTCAATTCCAACTATAGAGCGGCAACTCCAGCTGCAGTTCAACGCTTTTAAGCAATCTTGACCTGGCAGCTCTCCAGAAGGACAAAATGCCTCCAGAATTATACTGAGAAAAATTTGAACAAAACATAGAAAATCATTCAGAACATCATCTACTTTTCACTGACGAGTCTAAAGATGAGACCTGCGTCGGAGCTTCTTGCCACGCATCCTCAGCAGATAAACGCTGCGGGTGAGCGCGAAGGCTTCAATATACACTGCGGAGGCAGTTGCCCTGTGCATGGCACTCGCCAATGTTTCTACCTCAAGAAAAGACATATTTTTATGCTCTCTGACTCCCTTTCCCTAGTGAAGGTGGTCGGAGAGTCCAACTTTAAAAATAGGAAAATATTCTCATATTGAGTAAAATCCACGAATTGCAGCATAGATGATGAGAATTATACTCTCTTCCTGATGGAAATGAAATGGCTGATCAGCTCGCCAAGATCGGGCTCGAACTGGAACCTTCTCGGGTGCAGTTATGTACTTCCATCATATGTGAAGCCTATCATACATAAGTTCATAAGAGACAACTAGAAGGCGCGATTGAATAACCTGACAAACAAAAAACTACGCTGTGCTGAAACACACTTAGATCACTGGGCGGTAGTGTCACATTCTGGTTGACGTTTGTATTTTCACCGGGAAAGAAGGCTGCAACTTGCTTCCAAACCATTAGAGAGCATAGTTATTATTTTACTTATGTTAGTCCTCAGCGTCTACTGAAGTATCTGAAGGACATTGATGCGTATAAGAAAATTTAACTGTAATAATCCTGCACATGGATCTTTACTTTAAATCAACGTTTTATGCACAATATTTTTTGTTACTAGTTTAATGTATTAACTATCTTAGCACATGATGGGCACAATATAGCCGTTACTGTACTGACGTGTTGTAAAAAAACCTCTCTCACTCAAATTTAATCAAGACCCCGAAGGGAGCGAAATTGTCTCAAGAAAAATTAATTGCATACTATCATATTGAGATAAATGCAGCGTTTACGTTCATTCTTTGGATACAAATACGGTACTTATTATATACTACGCAAAGCTGAATTTCTTCGGAAACGCTATAGCGCACATGGGCATGTTTCATAGTTTAAGCTAGATCTGTTTTTAGATTGCATGGGCTAAGCTAGATTCGCCCACCAGAGCCGTCGGACACGCCTAAAATCCACGTCACCACTTCGTCTTCACGCCCAAAAATCCACGTCACCACTTCGTCTTCGTTATTTACCAACAACATTTCCCCCCAATTATTTTCTTTCTGTTTCTGAGACTGGCAGTCTTTAGGCAAAATGGTAAGAACAGAAGGCCTAGGTCCCGGGGCTGGGAACCATTATAAGATACGTATTACCAAATACGCCGTATAGGACATTAGACATGCAAGTAACAGGAAGTCGTGGAAAAGGGAGACCCAGAATGACATGGAAGCAGGTGTCAGAGAGGGATCGGAAAGACTGGAAACTCTCAACAACTGACCCTCATGACAGAAACACCTGGAGATCTGGTGTGAGATCAGCCATGCGTGCAGCAAGCCAGCTACCTGGAAGGGGGTCCACTGATGTGGATGTTGCCCCAGTACCTGCACGTTAATCAAAATACCGATGATGATGATGATGATGATGATGATGATGATGAGGAGTCCCTAGAGGAACCTAGGAGACGTTAAAGCCTATAACCAAATCGTCATAAAGACTGGCTTAGGCCTGGGATTACGGCACATGCACATACATGTATTCTGAACCTGGAACGGGAAACCAAATGTGTCGATTATAAAGCTACAGAGACGATAATTATAGTAATAAGTTTAGTGCAGTAGACACTTTTGGGTTTTGAGCACAAGGTCGATGTGAGCTTAATATTTTTTTCTCTCAACATAAGCGAATAAGAAGTATTAAGACAGGTTGTGGACTAACGCGACGTTGTTATTTTTACGTTAGACGTCTCTCTGTCGATGCACTTGTTTATGGTATCCCTGTCCTGTCTCGTGTGTGACAGCACATAAAATTGTCAAACGTCAGTCTTGGGGCCCGTCCACAATATAGCCTATATAGTGCTGATGTTGGACATTAAACCAACTCAACATCAACCTCGTCTGTGTGAATGTGTGTGTGTGTCTGTCTGACTGTCTTTTAAAAAAATCTCTGTCTCTGTCTGTCTGTGTCTCCGCCTCTGTCTCTGTCCCTTTGTCTGTCTCTATCTGACTGCATGTTTGTCTGTCTCTTCTATCTCTCTTCCCTTCCCTATCCCTCTCTACCACCCCCCCTTCTCTCTCTCTCTCTCTCTCTCTCTCTCTCTCTCTCTCTCTCTTCAAAGTATTAAGTTATCAAGAAAGAGCACAATAAATATACATATTTTCATTTCCAATCTTTATTGTAAAAAAGATATAAATCATAGCAAAGTTCATTTACATTTTTAAAAACGAAGAGCAAATCTGTACTAGTAAACAGTGGTCTTTTGTTTAGATAGTTTAAAATCTGTAGCATTTAACGTTTTAAAAAATATGTTACCATAAATATATTAACCACCAATCTTATACAATTGTCATTGAATTTGATGTTAATACTTATAATAACAAGCAGTATCACAGGCAACAACCACGGACATGATAAATAATGTACACTGTATATTACAACAAAACTTATACATTATTATATCAATAGTATGATCAGAGAGGGCAAAATTGTGTGAGCTTTCACGGGGAGAATTTTGCGTTTATGAGTTAGGATAATTAAGAGGGTCCCTCCCTTTTTAAAAAATCTTAGTAAAAAGTCAATCTGAACATCACTAAACTAAACCACCTTAATTTCAAGAGAGTACGCGTCACGCTAGCTCCACGTATCAATAACATTGCAAGCTCTTTTTGTGAGACGTCTCGCTAAAATCTATTGTCTCTGGTATCATTCTCCAACGAATGTGGATTGAAAGAGCTGTGCTCAAAATCGTCACTGGGCTAGAGAAATAGCGTATCTCAGATACTATAAGCTTATACCCTTTTGACGTTAGCATATCAATGTGTCTTTATGATCAATAGCTATCTCATTGTGCAGCTAAATAAAAATGCGACGATTTGTTTTAGATATTCCGAAAGAAATCAAAACAGCTGTACTTGCTTATTGACATTATCATTATACAAACACAGGAGAAAACTACTGCGCAAGTCTTAAATTCAAGCGATTAATCATAAGAAGACAATGAATGGTTGAGACATTAACTTTGTGTCGAGGCCATAATTAATATCATTATTATTGGATAATACCGATTATTTCAGAGATTTCAGAGACTAACTAAGATTATCCGATCATTTCACTTACAACCATGTCGAGCTTATAAGATCTGAGGATAAAATTATCAGACTCATTTTGTGGGGGCGGGATTCAGAACTTGGATGGCTCAGTAGTTAGTGCGCTGGTCTGAAGATTCGAACGCACTATCATAGATCTACACACAAAGCTGTACAATATGAATTAAGCAAGGAAACAAATTTGAAAGACATGTTAGTAAATCGTTTCACGCACAAGTCCATCTCTGTCTGTCTGTCTGTCTGTCTGTCTGTCTGTCTGTCTGTCTCTCTCTCTGTCTCTCTCTCTCTCTCTCTCTCTCTCTCTCTCTCTCTCTCTCTCTCTCTCTCTCTCTCTCTCTCTCTCTCTCTCTCCACTGACTCACAATTGCGAGCTTAACACCAAAGACTAATGAAAGGCACTGTGTTAACCTTGATTGTATGAGAGATAAAAGCAAAATGATCACTGCAGCCATATCGTTTGACCAATCCCATTTCTAAAATTTTCTAAATCTTTAGTATTTTAGAAAAGAGGTAGTGCATTATATAATACCAACTCTTTGACAAAATGGTGCTGTGACTTGAATACAGTTGGGCTTTTAACGAAGAAAACAAATAACGAAAATTAATGATTATATTAAAATAATTGGAAGTCATGAACTCTGCTTTAGATTTTTGCTAGCTAAAAAACACACCAGTAGTGAGACAATTTAATGCTAAAAGGTGCAAAAGTTCAAACAAAGAAATTTATGACACAGAGCGCATGAAGAACCAAAAAAAAAAACAAAACAACAACAACAAACCAACAACATAATCTGCATCAAGGTAGCAAACTTAATGCTTCTTGTTATTAAAGAAAACTGTTTTCCAACTAGTTGTGACATCTATAATTACGATGAAATCGCATTCTATAGTAAGCTAACATAGTCGAAACGGAAGTTACAGCGTTTTTCTCTTAACTGAATCTCTTTCTTGGGGACTAATTTCTTTATTTGTGACTAGGCTGGATTAAAGGGCACATTGGTCAAGTTTTTAAATTAGGTCTCATGGTGAACAAATTAGGCAGGTTCCAGATAAGTGAGTCAGGTATCTTTTTTTCAACAATGAGTTTGTTTGAGGCCGCGTGAATGTTCTATGTATATCTTGAGCAGCTGCAGTTCTACGTGTAGCGCTGTGAGTGTTGAGCTACGAGTAGGTCTGATTGTCAGCGTTTTGTGTAGGTCTACGTGTAAAGGTCTACAAGGTAGCGCTCTGAATAAAGTTCTACGTAGATCTACGTTTTGGCGCTCTGCGTGTAGATCTACATGCAAGGTTGCTTGTTAGCGTTCTGTGTAGGTCTACGTATTGGCGCTGTGAATATAGATCTACATGTAGGTCTGCTTGTTATCGTAATGTGTAGTTTTACGTGTTGACGCTCTGTATGTAAATCTACGTGTTAGCGCTCTGGGTGCGGCGTTTGGAGAGCTTGAACCATTTCTTGGCGGAGGATGGCGTAGACAGGCGTCGCCTCCTCACGGCTGGACTCAGCTCGTAGCGGACCTTGGACTGGCGCAGGATCTCCTTGAAAATGCCCACGATGTTGATGTTCTCTTTTGCGGAGGCCTCGACGTAGCCATTGCCCCAGTCGAGGCAGACTAAACTTTCAGCAGTCTCCGGAAGGATGGTTCGGCAATGCGCGCCAACGTCCGTCTTATTAGCGACAATGACTATGGGGACATCACTCTCTTCGCGCTCCTCTAGGATTTGCTCGCGGAGAGTTGTCACCTCCTGGAAAAAATACATTAGGGTTTGAGTTTATTCGCATAGCTCTTGGTGAATTTTTTAAACAGAATTTAAAGTATCAAAATAAAGCAGACAACATCTCATTTGATGACAATGCGATTTTTATCTTAGTCCTATTGCCACACAACTCAACAGCAATGATAATTTTCAACAAACTTTTAGTGCTAAATACAGAACACTTGAAGTGTAAGTTAATAATGGTAGCAAAATATAAATAAACATTAACATAGTCATGTTGAGTGCCCAGTAGATACATTCAACGCTAACACTTACATTCGCATTATTTGAACATCTTATGGATCTAATTCGTCGACGAAATTTCTCGCCTTTATTTATTCCTTGATTTCAAAGGGGAACATTTTCTGATTCGTAAATTAATCCATATTCTCTCCAACAATTAATAATACATTTTGTTTTAAATATTAGTTTTTTTAACATGAAAAGCCGACCCACCTGAAACGTGCTCTCGTCTTCCACAGAGTAGACCAGGACAAACGCGTCCCCATTGTCGATGGCCAGTTTGCGCATGGCCGGGAAGCTGTGTGACCCGGAAGTGTCAAGGATATCAAGGGTCAGGTGTGCACCGTTCATGGAGTACTCTCCCCTATGGAGCTCTTCGATTGTCTCCCTGGAGGAAAGGAAAAAGGGAAAACATGGTTAAAGTCTTCATTTATTGAATTTTTTACAAATTTTGACTTGCTGTTGTGGCAATCATGAAATAATTCTATAACATAAAGAGACGTGTTATTTAGTTGGAGACTTGAGACAAAAGTTTATATTAAAATATGTGCTAAACTTTTTGGTTTGCCCATTACTCTCAAAAGGCTAACCCGATTTATTGTGATTTCATATTCTCATCAAAGTTTTAAAAAATGTAAATCATTTTTTTTCAAACAGAGTGACAGGGATGACTGGATTGTTCTAAAATTAAAAAAAAAAAATGAAAAAGAAGAAAAAAAAAAAACTAAGCGATTCCACTAAACAAAATATTCCAACAATTTAACAAAAAAGATTGTTTGCGAAATTCACCCAAATGAGCGAGACACGAACCGATAAAAAGAGGGAAAAAGCAAAAATTCACCAAGAAAGCTATGTTATCATGGCTCTAATCTATATTAAGATTAAAAAACATGTCATCACGAACTTATGTAAGCAAAACAATATTGCTATCTAAGGTTAAATGTTGTAAACTTACTTGTATTCGGACACGAAGTGATCATAGAGGAATTGTGAAACGATTGCGGTCTTTCCTACACCCGCGGCACCCATCACAACCAACCTGCGCGAGAGAAAGAAAACAAAAAACACAGGGGTTAGGAAGGAGAGTGAATTAAACAGAGAAATTAGGAATATTAGAATATCTTGCCAAGAAAGTAAATCTACTTACTATGTTTTTATTGGTTTCAGTGTTCATTAATACCAGGAATGACTGTGACAAAAAAAACAAAACCACACACACAAAAAAAAAAGACAAACCCAAACCAAACAAAACGTAATGCTTCATTTGTTACAAAACATTATTAAATAGACAGAAATAGAAATTATTCATAAGTTTCTTGTAGTTTCGGAGTTAACAGTACTTTGGAAAAAACTACAACTAAGCAAACGTTGAAAAGAAAAGGTTCAGACGGATTTCCTCATTCCATGATTGTATCCAATCTGCCATCTATAAGCAAAACTAACTGACTACGGGAAGTAACCGCAAGAGGAAGGGGCGAGAACTCAATTGACATGCATCGACTGTAGCAGAGACGGACGTGAGCTGGCTGAAAATTTGATCAGGTTGTCCCATTGGATAGCAGTGGGCTCTAGTTCCATGCAATATTCCGACAACGGTATGTTAACCATGGGGACATATCTGGGATATTCCTCCTAAAGGAAACTGAAGACCAATACGATTGACGCTTTCTCTACGTCTATGCAAGATTCCGCCAACGTCGTATTGACCATCATAGCCTAGTGGAGTTATTCGTCCTAGTGCAAAGTGAAGGCCATTAAGATTGACATTCGGGCACCGCAGCAGAAAGATGGAGACAGCGGATGAATCGCTCGTTTATGGAGACGGTGAAGGGAAAATGAAGATTTATTAACGGTCGCTCCGATCGGTGCGTTCCGCATCCTTGGGCTGAGTCCAATAATTATAATAATATCAAAAGCGTGTAGATTTATATAGGAGGCTAAATCTGTTGCGGGACATTATGCACGCTCCATTTGGAGAGGATATTCTACCGTAAAATGATATGAAATAAAATGGTTCTGGCGTTTTCTGTTTGGAGAAGAACCTGTACTAATCATAATCACTATATGACAAAGGAAAATAAATAAAGAAAGAAAGACAGAGTACCACTGTGATTGCCATAAGAGTTTGTGAATGTACGCAATGAAACGAAATTAGATACGAAAAGCTTGTAGGCCTTTATGAAAAAGGGATGTAAGTTATTAAAATAGATAGGAAAGCGTGTAACAGAAAGTAGTATATGATTTGTAAAGTGCAAAGTTTTATAAAAAAAAAATTAAATTGAAAAAAACAACAACATTCCAGTAAATTTTATTTAAGAAGACGAACTCTTTAAAAAAATAATTTGGATTTGATTGATCATTTAAAAAAAAAAAAAAGTACTCACCTATAGTGTGACTTGGGCATGTTGGACGATTTGACTGACAAGCGGTTCTTGTTAAGACTTGTGAATGACATTTGACAATCTGCAGAGGAAATGAATCACACCCAGATGTAAGCATACGTCATAGAGATCTTGATCTGTCAGCTTAACTATTAACAACGTTAAAAGATTGCCTTTGTCCATTTCCCCCTTTATGTAATGGCCCAGAGAACATCTGCCATTGACTTCGCTAATTTTTATCACAAGAGGTCATGGATTTCAATCCAGCGTTAACAGGTCAAATTAGCGAGATTATCACAAATTGAGGGTAATATCTTGACCTTGAATGAAAATGCGCAGTTAGAAAGGCGTTGTTCTAGTTGTCAACAGTGAAAACATTGAGTCATCTGAGTTTAAAAACTTTAAAGATTTTGAGTAGTTAGAAATGAATATCATATTACAGTTCCACAACTTAGTTGACTATTGTTTAAATAACGAAATTCTTATCAGTTAGTTAGACGACCAGAGAGAGAGAGAGAGAGAGAGAGAGAGAGAGAGAGAGAGAAGAGAGAGAGAGAGAGAGATAGAGAAAGAGAGAGAGAAAGAGAGAGAGAGAGAGAGAGAGAGAGAGAGAGAGAGAGAGAGAGAGAAGAGAGAGAGAGAGAGAGAGAGAGAGAGAGAAAGGGATCTGCAAAACTGTAACTTTCAAAATTATCAAACAAGCCAGCTGCGAATGACAGTTTCTGTTCGAACAGACACAAAACAACACTACCGGAGAAATCGAGATGTTTCGGCTAGACACATAAAGACGCTAAGAGAGAGAGAGAGAGAAAGAGAGAGAAAGAGAGAGAGAGCGAGAGAGAGAGAGAGAGAGAGAGAGAGAGAGAGAGAAAGAGAGAGAAAGAGAGAGAGAGCGAGAGAGAGAGAGAGAGAGAGAGAGAGAGAGAGAGAAAGAGAGAGAAAGAGAGAGAGAGCGAGAGAGAGAGAGAGAGAGAGAGAGAGAGAGAGAGAAAGAGAGAGAAAGAGAGAGAGAGCGAGAGAGAGAGAGAGAGAGAGAGAGAGAGAGAGAGAAAGAGAGAGAAAGAGAGAGAGAGCGAGAGAGAGAGAGAGAGAGAGAGAGAGAGAGAGAGAGAAAATTATGTTTCCGCATTCAGACAAACCTTAGCAACAACTATATCGCGGAAGATTATACAATGTAATGAAGCTCGCGCAGTCTAATTACGAAACACGATATAGCCTTGAAGGACGCAAGCACTTGCATAAAAAAGCAGCAATACAAATTTATGTAAAAAAGAAGGAAATTATAGTCTGTAAAGACCAAATTCGTTCAAAGAGATAGAAACATATCAAATGTCCAATTTTTTAGTTAAAGTATTCTATTTTTGGATTTTGTAAAATGAAGATAATAAAGAGTTTTTTTTAAATCTGACCAATTGATAAGTTAAAAAAGAAATCCCAATTTTTAGTTTTGACTTCCCTTGGATTATTTTACATCTTTGCATTCCGTATTCGGTCTTTTTCTTTTTTTAGCCTTAAGTAATAATTTTTAGCAGCACGTTAAAGGTCTCTTTGCTTTCCAAATGGAATCTTATTCCGCGACGAGTCCGACAATTAACGTCTGAGGACTTTACGACCATAACTGGTCACATACAACTGATAGCGAACCAACCAGTCAAAGTGAAATTCGACAAAAATAAAATGCCAAATCGTGGTCTCGAACCGGACACCTCCCGACTCACATTCTATAAGATTTCATAATAATGATCAACTGAGGCGAGAAGAAAAATAATTAATATTTTAGATTCGATCTTGGAACCTCCTGCTCATCAATCAAGAGCACTGGCGACTGAGCCACCTGGCGCCTCAGGTTAATTAGATATGCCAGTCAGGTAAAACTGGCCAGCTCGGCCCAGACCGCCGGTCAGATCTGGATTGGACGGCCCTGAGCCCTACAGTACAGCCTTTACGATTCACACTATGATAAAGGATGACATAATCAATCCCCTTAAGCTCGATCGTTCATTGGCTCCGTAAGTGTAAGATAGAGCTATGATTGGACGCCGGTACAGATTTCCTTGCCTAACGTCATCGTTTTCCCCCTAAGCCCCCGTTATCGCAAGTTCTTGAATCATCTGAAACGCGCTAGATCTAACAAGATGCGGGGCAGAGTCTCAGACAGACTTAGGGGATATCAAGTTAGAAACCCGAAGCTTTAGCAGTCCTAATTGAGTTTGATGCGCATGCACCCAAGGCTGCTAGATAATGGCGGATTAATAGAGTTGCCTAAAGACATTAATTAATTTCGCGGTCACCGTTGATTACATTATGTTGCTAGGCAGTTATGACGTGCGCACGTGAAAGTTGCTTTGAGGCAGTGGGATTAATTGTTTTGTAGTAAAACTACTATAACCGTGTAAAAAAAATTAGCTCGATTCCTTTCAACCCTAAATCTTAGATCTTTAACAAAAATATGTGTGAATAATATTCAAACCTCTCTGCCAGTATCAAAACATTTGATTTGTCAAAAACAGTTTGTAAGCTGAAGTTTGTAGACCGACTGACTTGAAGCTTTAGAAAAAGTTATTTTCGTTCTTCCATTCTTTCCTGTTTTTTTTATTTATTTTTTGTATTACAAAGCTCAATTTATAATATTTTGGTTTAAAAATATATGATGAGCAGTAACTTCTTGTAAAGTAATATCCATTCCTATTTAGTCTGAAAACATGACATTTCTCCATTATTGTAAACAACGAAACAAAACAAATAAACCCCGAAAACCTTGTCATAGCAGGAATAATGCAACAAAAAACAAGCAATAAAAAGAACTAGATACCGTGGAAAAAACCCAAAACAAAACAACTACAAGGACAAAAATTATGAAACGCTCTGTATATTTCCGAGTATAGATCAAGCCTCCTTATAGCTATCGAAGCGTATGATTTGTTCAATATTGCTTCATTGCTGGCGATACTTAAATCACATCGATCGCATGTCTTAAGTAGTAGTCTGGATGTCAAGTGTATGGACGTCCCGGCCCGTTAAAAATCCGTTAAGAGCGACACACTGAACAGAAAATGATATGTAATAAAACGTCCAGTAGTATCTTTAACTATGTGTGGGCGGTATGGAAAGAGAGACGAAAGGAGAAAAAAGCCTAACTTAAGCAGGGATGTTATAAAGTTGAGTCGGTGGTACTCTGAAGAGGCATGAAGGAGATTTGAGGTTCGAACGTCGGGTAAAGATTGATATATAGATTAACTGAGAGCTGGATACGCAATGAAATCAATGAAATACAGGTAACGAGATATTGACATTATTTGACAGAGAAAATGAGATCGGGGAAAAAAGCGATAAGAAGAGAAGCGGGATTAAAAAAGGAAACAGGGAAAGAAAGAAAGTGATTGAGAAAGAGAGAGATTGAGAAAGAGAGAGAGAAATAAAGAGAGTTAGAAAGAGAGAGAGAGAGAGAAGGAAAGAAAGAAAGAGAGAGAAAATTAGATCGAAAACGACATAGAGAGATGGAGATAGAAACATACAATTAAGCAGACAGCAATAGAGAACTCTATAAAATTGTATATCTATGAAGCTTAAAAAAAACTTAAGTTACAGCTTTTTTTGTGCTCTTACTATTAACACCAAATAGACTCACCTTTTAGAAGCAAGAATAATGCAGTGTCGTGTCTGCGGCCTAGAGTCTGCCTGTGTCCGCGATTGTCTCCGAGATAAGCGCTTTGTGCCTGAAGCTTTTCACTGGACCAATCTCGCTTTTTCTGTCGTCAAAATAACACACGTTGTCTTATCTCAGATTCGCTGACAAAGTGCTAGTCTTGTACAATGGAGAACTGTTTAAACCTTAAACGTGTCTTATTGCTTAAGATCTTTACAAAAAGATAAAAAGTCTGCTATTGTACAATCAGTTGAAATTCTCAAGAAAACTTTCCTAAGAAAAAACTGCAAAACTGGGCTTCACCGCTTACAGATTACGAGAGGTGTTGGTGGAAAGTCAAACCACAAACGTTGAATGAATGGATAGTTTGACAGGTTAGCCGTGGCAAACTGGCTTATTTATAGGGTTGGAGCGACGAGATTGTGTGTGGACATGAGTGAGAGGCGAGCGCGAGCTGCTGTCAGTCTGCCACACGACGGTCTGGTTTTGATGATGAGCAGGGGGATCGGACCAAACAATCGGCTGCTACAGGTGGTGATTGGATGGAGATGGAGTGAGGAAGAGAGAGAGAGACATATAATATATATATATATATATATATATAGATAGATAGATAGATAGATACATACATACATACATACATACATACATAGATGATTACATAGATAGATAGAGAGATAGAGAGAAAGAGTGAGAAAGATTACATAGAGAGAGAGAGAGAGAGACAGAGAGAGAGAGAGAGAGAGAGAGAGAGAGAGAGAGAGAGAGAGAGAGAGAGAGAGAGAGAGAGAGAGAGAGAGAGAGAGAGAGAGAGAGAGTAATATGTACTCGTACATAAAATTGCCAACAAAAATACAAAAACACTAATATCATAAGTGTGCTTTTTCAATTATGAAAGTGCTGTTTTCATATATAAAGCTCACAGATAAAGCTATGTCAATGTTCAACGAATTCACAAAATTCAGTACCTATGTACCATGCGATGCTTTTATAATAATTATAATTTACTATCAAAGCGTAGTTTCTTTAGTTCATACAAGAAAACTAGCAACAGCAGTACGTGAAAGCAACAACTCCTCCTACTTCTACTACTACTACTACTACTACTACTACTACTACTACTACTACTACTACTACTACTACTACTACTACTACTACTACTACTACTACTACTACTACTACTACTACTACTACTACTACTACTACTACTACTACTACTACTACTACTACTACTACTACTACTACTACTACTACTACTCTACTACTACTACTACTACTACTACTACTACTGCTACTACTACTACTACTACTACTACTACTACTACTACTACTACTACTACTACTACTACTACTACTACTACTACTACTACTACTACTACTA
>RQTK01000029.1:830603-847738 GCA_003991915.1 Elysia chlorotica | reverse complement strand
AGAGAGAGAGAGAGAAAGAAGGAGAGAGATGTAGACATAGATAGAGAGAAAGGGAAAGAGAGAATAATGAAAGAGAGAGAGAGAAAGGGAGAGAGAGAAAGACAGAGACATTAAAAGTGGATTAGAAACGTATTGTTATACCATGATTCATCACGATTTAACTATTTCAAGCCTCAAAATTTTCCCGCTATATGAATTTTTTGTCTTTTAACTAGCAAGGATATGAAATAGAAGAATGCTTTTCTTAGAGGATACGTTTTTCTTCCAGACACGTTTTAATTATTTCTTTTTTTTAAATCTTTAATTCTCTGTGAATCATTTTAAAAAGTTAGACAGCACAAATTTGGAAATACTATATTAAATCGTCTTATCCGTCGACGCTTACTCATTTTAACCTATATTGAAACGGTAACCTTGGGTTATTTGGTTTACGCCAGCTTTGTTTTCACAGATCTTCGCAATTACAGACACAAAAACCAACGTCCAGCTATACTAAGCTGGAGTAGAACGATTAGGTCATGGACTCAGCACCAAACTTCGGTGATTGACCTGTGTCATTATTAGGTACTGAGAAAGTTTTTCAAATGTGGCCTTGAGTTGGTTGTTTAGCGCCCACGTTAACATTATTATAGTCTTCATTGTGGACGTGCTTCCAAGACTAACGTCTGACAATTTTACGTGCTGCTACGGTGTAAGAGAGAGATAGAGAGATAGAGAGAGAGAGAGGAAGCGAGCGAGAGAGATAGAGAAAAAAAAGAGAGAGAGAGATAGAGAGAGAGAGAGGAAGCGAGCGAGAGAGATAGATGAAAAAAAAAGAGAGAGAGAGAGAGAGAGAGAGAGAGAGAGAGAGAGAGAGAGAGAATGGGGATATCCAGACCCCTGTCTCAATTGGTCACATCATACTGACAACGCTCCAACCATAGAGGACTAAATCAGACAAATAAATTTTGGTTGATCCTGAGTTTCGAACCAGAGATATGCCGATTGGGAGACCCACACTCTACTACTTCCACCTATTCGTTCTTCGGTTGACCTCGAAGTTTATTAGATACTGGAAAGCTTTTCATATCCGGTCATCGTACGTGCTTGTGGTACATTATTTTGTTAACACTTTTTTGGCATACAAAATGTACTCTTTGGTTAATGATTCAGCATGAGTTGAAATGGTAAGTTTGAAAAAGACCAAAAAACTCTCAAATTATTTTATTATTATTATTATTATCGTGTTGCAACAATTTAGATATAACAAAACATGCATTTTTTTCGCCACCTATTCTGATTGAAAGCAATCGCGGTGATATGAGTATAATTATGTAGATGTAAATAAGAAAAATAATGACTGGGAGCCATTTTTTCAATATAAAGAGGAAAAAAATGTTGCGAAGACGCTGCTTTTAATTTAAAGTATAATTGATTTTAAGAAAGGCATTTTATTTAAGAGTCAAAGTAAAGAAACGCATTTCTTGAAATTTAATTGGGTAAACATACTTTTTTTTCTCTCTAATATAAAAAGGAGTGAATGTTAAAACAAAGCATTCGTTTTTAAGTGGAAATGAGTACAGATTGAAAAAGGTATGTTTTCTAACATAAATATGGTTAAAAACATTAATACATATTTACAGAACTTTTTCTATGTAAGGTTAAGATAAAAAACCGCTATTTCATATTAAAAGGATGTCAATTTTCCTCATGTTGTTATAGGGCAGTAAAGTGAACAAAAACTATTGGCTTATTTTCCTAACTTTCACGTAAAAAATAATAATCCAATTATTTCAGTCTACTGCAAGATGATACTGTGACATTTCTGCTTGGTCAAGATCTCTAAAGTCTTCCCAAAAAAATAGGAATAGCTTTTTTTTAAAGCGAAATGTGAATCTTTCACACTATAAAAGAAAAAAATGTGTTTAAAAAATATAATGTGAAAAAAATATAGAAGGAATTTTATCTTCAGCAAAGTACATCATTAAATGATGTATGTATGTATGTATGTATGTATGTATATCTTATATAAATATTATTTTCTAGTACGATAAAAAGTGCTCGATTAATTTAAGGTATAGAAAATACAAATACTTGATCTTTACTTAAATTAACCATTTTACACCAGTGTTTCTAAGGGCGCCTTGAAAGAAATTAATGGTAACAAAAAAAAGATACAAAAATATGTGGCAAGAGGCAAAAAACGAGGAACAGCGACAAATAATACCAGCTACTACCAAAATAAAGAATGACACTAACACAGACACAAGAGGCAACAACGCAGAGAAAAAAAAAACTAAAACAGGAAATGCAAGGAAAAGAAATATCACTTGGTTCAACCCCCTTGTAGAATGAATGTGGCAGCCAACACCGAAAAACCTTTTTCAATCTTTTCTGAGAATGCTTCCCACCCAGCAAAAAGCTTCACAAAATCATAAATAATAACACAATAAAATTAAGCCACAGCTGCATGAATAATGTTCGGCCTAAATATCAATGCAAAAAACAAATCAATTATAAATGAGCAGTTGAGCATCATGAAAAAAAACCAAAGAAACGAACTGTGCAGCTGCAGGTATAAAACAACGTGCTCATTGGATGAAAAATGTATGCAAGAAGGAGTAATTTACCAAGCAACAGTTGCACAAAAAGACAACAGTAATGTTGACACACATAGCGGACTCGCAGAAAATCATTTCAAAACCAGGTTTAACCAACATAAATGTAGTTTTAGATTGGAAAAGAAAAGATTAGAAACGTACCTTAGTGAGCGCATATGGAAATTAAAAAACAACGAAAATAATTACAATATCTCTTGGCAAATACTTGAAAAACGAAGGCCATACTCACCATCATAAAAATGAGCACACTATTTTAAAGAGAAAAATTTTTAATTTTGACTACAAAAAACTACCTTAATAAAAGAAAAGAAATCCTGTCTGCGTCCATGTACAGAAGAGAGCATTCTCAAACAACACAACAAAGAACGAAGGAAACGAAGGACGACCCAAAACAGTTTTCTGAAGAGAGTTGCACAATGGCGCCTCTAGAAACACTGGTGTAAAAACGTTAATGAAAGTAAAGACCAATCATTTGTTTTATGTATATACTATATATCTATCTATCTCACGGCGATATTGTAAATAGAATACGACTTCGGCTATTGTCTCATTTATTGGGAAGTGCGTGTTGTTACTTTTATATTTATCAGATATAAAATAAGTACTCATCTCGTACTTGTCTCTTCATCACCTTGAGTTCTTAATCATGCACACTTCAAGGTTTGCTCCATCAACACTGTGATGTGAAGAGGGGATTGTATAATTATAATTATCTAGGTTTCCCCATAGCATGAGTGTAACTGTGTCTGAGTTTGATGTCTGTGACCTCAGTCAGTCCTCCTCTGTGTTATGATGTAGGCATTCCTGTAAAAAGTGGTCTACCATTTGTTGTGAGGTGCCACACTTGCACATCATGGTATTTCTTATTTTAGCCTTGTACCTGTTGGTCTTTAATTGTATCTCGCTCTTGTGATGCGGATAATTAATTTTACACAGTTCCAATTTCCGCTACCGTTCTAGAATGTAGAAATGGTATATTCATTAGTGCAGCAACGGACCTAGGTATTCTTATTGAATTCCTTTCAACTGGTTTTATTTCCTACTAAGCCGGGGGGCGCGCCGGCTTTGGGGTAGAACATACCCTTCTGACGCAAAAGGTCCGTGGTTTGAGCCCTGGCGATTTCGCCCCCTACTGGTTGGGTCGGTGTCAGTTTAATGTGATCAGCTGAGACATGATATCCCTGCACTATCTCGTATGTGGCGGCACTTAAAATTGTCAGACGACAGTCTTGGGGCCTGTCCACAATATAGTCTATGTAGTTCTGATGTTGGGCTTTAAACCAACTCACCAAACTCCTACTAAGCTAGATGGTCAAGAAAACGACATAATTTTTTTTAATATATCCAAATTCAACGTTGCGGTAAGATTACAACTCGTTCGAAAATATAAGAGTAAGAAGGCTTAAGATGAACTTTAAGTTACCGCAACCCTACTGATTATAAAGTTTCGATCCAGCGATCGCAACCTTGTGGAGAATTAGAGGGAATGAAAAGCAGTGTCAGACCATGCACAGCATGTAAGGACAGTCTGACCTAGAGTTACACAAGGAGAAAGAATTTAGCCTTGGAAACTAATCACAGAAAAAAATGAAGGGTGGTAACAGCTGATGTTTGTTAAAAACAATGATGGCACATAAAGAAGGAATTGAGTTTGAGTCTTTTTTCGTTAACTTTCAACCACGCCGCTACATATTCTATATTGTGGACAGGTCACAAGACTAACCTCTGACAAATTTACACAGTGGCACATAGGGACAGTGTAGGAGAAGAAGCGGGCTAAATAGGTTACACTAAGTCTATAGACCAACGTTATCGTCGTTTGGCTGTAGATATTTTCTAGATTTACTATAATTTTCGCATATCAAAAATTAAAATAAGAAAAAGAAATACCCCATTAACAATGGTAAATAATAAGTTCCAAACGGAGGCTTTTTTGTTAAGTAAATAAACTTGAATCAGAAACCACAAACTAAATTCAGACAGTTGCTGCCCAAAAATTGTCCGTCCTGGGTGCAATTTCTGATCCGGCCGCCTGTTTCCCTACAGGGTGTGTGGGTGTATGTACAATGTCACCTTATAAGACAAAATAATATTCTGGATTCGTAGGTACAACGTCGATGTAGCGTACCCTCTTATTTCCACTCATTGAAACGAGTCTTAAGCCTACGACAACACACACGCTGAGTGTGTGTGTGAATCAGCACGTACGTTTTTTCTGAGGGGTTACTCCCCGTAAAATTTTCTAAGATTCCTTTTTTAGAAGACTTAAAAGCAGGGGAAATCCTACGTCTCTATCTCTCTATGCGGCTTTAAGTGACGTTGAAAAAAATAATAATTATAATCATCGACTCAGTGGCTATGTGTGTGAGGGCGGGTGTGTGTGGGTGAGTGTGTGTGTTGATAGTTGTCGATAATATGACAGCCTACGGCATCCTTACTTTCAGTTAAGTAATGTTTTAATAATAGATGCCGTTGGATAGTGTTATAACAAATCATTTATTTCTGAAACACCTAACTTAAGTGACAGAAACAATCGCCAGGCTATTTTCATAACTCACAATCATGCAGGTTTAGATCTAGATCTAGAAATCTGTGTTACCTACATTATATATAATTACACACACACACACACACACACATATACATACCGGTATATATTTATCTAGATCTAGTTTACATAATTATTAGCCGTGGAAAGTTGGCTTTTGCACGCGGAGTAGAACTTGGAAGTAAGGCGTATCATTTATTTCTACTTTGGTTTGCCGTTTACGCAACGATCAACATCGATATTTATTGTACTCTTATCTCGATCTGAATTAACTGAAAAAAAGGCAGTGAAAAGCTTGTGTTATAGTTCATATGCTAACCAGTACGTGCTGCTTAGGCATGATAATACAACCAAAGAGGTTGGAATAGTGAGAGGTTTCGTGGAGATATTTCTTCGTATAAATATGGGTTATGATAATTAAGGCGGTTTCTTCCTCCTTTCAACGTTAGAAAAAATTCAATCTGAACAGTACTCAACCGCCTGAATTTTAAGAAGTAGAGTGAGTAGGCTACGCATCACACTAGCTACCCGTATCAATAACATTGTGAGCTCTTTTTGTGAAACGTCTCGTTAAAATCTATTGTCTCTGATATAACATTAATCATAGTTCACATAGCGACGTGGGTTTGGTAAATAGTCCAGATTGAATGAAAACTATAACTTTTCTTAGGGCGCATTAAAAATAGGGCCTACTAGTGAAGAGTACTGCTCATATAGATCAAGAATGCTCTTAGCTAAATATCATTATTATATTTATAACATTTTTACCGGCGCTACGATGTAAGTACCTCAAAGCAAGGACATTTAATTCATTTTCACAGACTGAGTTATTTTTGTCCCTGTTGCCTATGTGGTAAATATTATGGTAAGAGAAAGGCAAACTTAGCTTTTATTATCTCTAATTCGATTTTGATTACTATGGTACATCTGGTTTTACTTTTAATTTCTTACTTTGGGGAAATATTTTGGTGACTTGGCAGATTCTGTGTGTGTATGTGTGTGTCTATGTAAGGTGCATGACTTGTGTTTTAAAAAAAATGAAAAACATAAAACGATCTTTTGCAAAATTAAAATACGTTTTCTAAAATATAAATTGTGATCGCATATTTATGAGAACAGAAGGTCAATGAGAATAGTTTTGTAACTATCTCGTATCTAGTGATTGGTTTGTAAGTTTTTACTGTCTTTTAAACTTGTTGGTGATATTTTTTTGCGTGTATATATATATATATATAGTCATACTATATAGTTTACTGAAACTGTATGTCCAGGTAGTTGAAGATCATGTTTTTACACGATCTTATTCTTCTTAGTTATACATTCCCATTTCTAAAAGTAAAATAATTTGTAACTAGCTATATTGGTACGTTATTAAATAATCATCTTTTGTGCTAATGCCAGGAATTCTAGGAACAATAGTAATACTATGGTTCAAATTCTAGGCGGGCACACCGACACATTGGGACATCTCTTTTGGAATCCTGCACCTTAGAGCATCTCTAATTACACTACGTAACACAAACATGGATTAGCATATACACAGACGGCTCTGCCGAAGAAGCAATCCGAAATGGAGTTAGCATATAAAATTATCCAGTAGCCAGAATGGCAAGAAGAAAAGCTGCGTAGCCCAACTGGCAAATATTCTAGTTACTGAAAGGCTGAAGTGGAGGGCCTTAAAAGCAGCAACCCAATGAAAACTTGCCCCTATAGAATCTAATTTGACCAACGCATTCTTCTTTACAGAGGCTTTATCCGCTCTTCAGGCATTCCAGAGTAACAAGGACACAGAACTAAACGAATTCTCTTCAGTCCTCATTGCTATTGACAGCAGAATAGTAGCATTGCAGTGGGTCACATCACAGTGCAACCTTCATGGAAATGAGACAGTAGTTACTCTTGTATAACAGGGTGCAACAAAACAACAGGAGGATAGATCTACCACTTACTCTGAAACGAAAACCCACATAAATGAAAACAGAACCACCCAAACTGCAACACCATGGACCCATACTATGCATGAGCAAGAGACCATATTAAGACTTAGAACTGGCCACAATCGCCTGAACCAGCATGTCCACAAGCTCTGCATTGCACCCACATAGCAATGCCCATATTTTGAAAGAGCAAATGAAACATCCGAACACATCCTGCAAGAATATTTCTTGCTGGCAGTCTATAGATAACATAATGTGGCCAACCCGTGTCCCACTACGACAAAAACCGCACGGAAGCCTGGAGGACCTGCGGCGCACAACCTCATATAAAATATCATAAGTGAAACTGTCCATCTGACGAAAAAGATGAAGAAGAAGAAGAAGAAGAAGAAGAAGAAGAAGAAGAAGAAGAAGAAGAAGAAGAAGAAGAAGAAGAAGAAGAAGAAGAAGAAAAAAATTCTGATTTTTTCGTAGCTATTCAGTTTAGCTTAATACCTATGTTTTTCGCAACTTTTCTGTTCAGCTGAATCCCTTAACAAACTATTCCGCCTAAAAATAGGTTTGTGTAACTAAACTTGTTTATAATTTTTTTAATAACCATTCATCCTGCTAGCTAAAATACTTCCACCTACTTCTTTAATAATGGTTATTTCTGTTACAGCGAGCCATGTTCAGTTTCCTACTGACGATTTGGGTCACTATACTTAGATTTAACTTTCACTACTTAAAAAATTAATCATAAGAAAACTGTGCAGACAATTCTAAAAGCAGTTAAAGTATTAAGCTGAGTACAGTGATTTTTGGTAACTATACTCAGCCTATTAATCCCTTAAGAAGAAGAAGAAGAAGAAGAAGAAGAAGAAGAAGAAGAAGAAGAAGAAGAAGAAGAAGAAGAAGAAGAAGAAAAAGAAGAAGAAAAAGAAGAAGAAGAAGAAGAAGAAGAAGAAAAAGAAGAAGAAAAAGAAGAAGAAGAAGAAGAAGAAGAGGAAAAAAGAAATCCGATTTGTTCGTAGCTATTCAGTTTAGCTTAATACCTATGTTTTTCGCAACTTTTCTGTTCAGCTGAATCCCTTAACAAACTATTCCGCCTAAAAATAGGATTGTGTAACTAAACTTGTCGTTTATAATTTTTTTAATAACCATTCATCCTGCCAGCTAAATGTTAAAATACTTCCACCTACTTCTTTCATAATGGTTATTTCTGTTACAGCGAGCCATGTTCAGTTTCCTACTGACGATTTGGCTCACTATACTTGGATTTAACTTTCACTACTTAAAAAATTGATCATAAGAAAACTGTGCAGACAATTCTAAAAGCAGTTAAAGTATTAAGCTGAGTACAGTGATTTTTGGTAACTATACTCAGCCTATTAATCCCTTTGTGACATACAACGTTGGCTGTGCGTCCGATTTTTCGTGACCAAGATTTCTAGCCTACGTACTTTGTATGTCCTCAAATCCGCTTATTTCGCCATTCCCCATGACGCTTAGACCTACAATGTACGTCGTGTTTTTAAGTGCATAAAAGACGAACTGAATGCAAAGCAATTAAAAATAATTTCCATTAAGGACCGTCATGGCCATTGAAAATATCTCCGTCACGAAGGGGTTATTTATAATATTTTTATAACTGTCGAATCCGTATTCTAAAAATAACTTTCTTCGGGAGAAAACTCAATATTATTTAACTTCTTAATATCATACATATTCACAACATTATAAAATTTCTCAATAAATTAAAACAAATAAAATCATCAGCTTAAATACCATAAAACTGCTAAATATCATAGAACTGCCAAGCTTTCGCCGAATTTGTGGAATGTTTTTTATTATTTATTTTTTTTTTTAAAGATCTTTGTATAAAAGTATATACTTAGAAGGTTGATCAAGTCGGCAGCCCTAATAATTATCTCCATCCTGATGGCGATTTTATGTAAATGTCTTTGACTTTAGGAGTATGCGTCCAAGTTAGACATGCCAACCTAACACGTCATTACATCGTACAGAATTAGGCAAAAAGTATTAAAAAAAATGAGTACAAAATACGGTTTTTACACTAATTACAAGAATTTCTATATCACAACAGAGAGCAAAAGAGGCTATAGCCCTATTCACCAAACACAGCAACGATGTCTCAAAAGCTGTGGGGGTTGTTTATTTTGTTTTAGTGCTTACCGTTCAACGTCAGCACTATATGGTTCTAATTGTGGACGGGCTCCAAGACTCACATCCGGCAATATTACGTGCTGAGACACAGAGACAGCGCGGGGAGATTATAACTCATGTCTCAGCCACGCACATCGTGACAGTTTCAACCAGTTTGGTACGAATTGGCACAGACAAATTTTCACCGTCGTGGGATTCTAACCGTGGATCTCTCCGATCTGAAGACCAACGCTCTACCGCTTGAGCCAGTTCGCTCCATTCCCCCTAAAATGAAAAAAAAAAGCTCTGGGAAAATCGATACGATATCCGACTCAGAAGTCACAACAGACTTTATTGAACGAACAGGGATGACTGCATGATCGAGCAAGAGATAGAACGCGTTTTTTTGACATAACGTAACTCTATGCAGCTCTGCCTCATTGATCCCGAAACCAGACATTTTAATTTTGATTTCCAAGCAAACGATGGACAGTTCAATTTCCTAAATATACCTGGAAAAACAACTAAAAGTCCACATCTAATTCTATTGTGTTATATTTCACAGTTACTGACAAAGCTGGTTACGCTATACACTGCGATTCTGCAGTTATTTTTAGTGTGGCTTCCTCATGCGGGGGTCACTTATATAATGGAACAGAAATGTTACCAATACGCACAGAGTTCACTTATATAGACATTCTTCCAAGACCTCCAGCGAACATTGTCTAGACGCTCTAGCCAAGGTTTGAATCTCCGATTTCATGCACAACAATCCAGACATCTATTGAATGAGAAATTTGCACCCTCTGGCGAATGCTCAATTGGAAGAGCGTTCGTTTCCGGATCGGAAGATCTGCGGTTTGAATCCAAAATGCAGTTGTCCGATTTCCTCCCCTTCAAAATGGGTCGGTGTCAGTTTAACGCGACCGGTTGAGACAGGAGTCCAAGTTTCCCGCCCTTTATCGTATGTGTCAGCATGTAAAATTGTCAGACGTCAGTTCTGGAACTGATTCATAATATAATCGATACAGTGCTTAAGTTGGATGTTAAGCAACAACAACAAAAAATTAAGCAAAGCCACTGTATATTTTGTTTAGTATGAAATTCTAGTTAAAAGTTAGTATCGGGACCCGTCCACAATAGAACCTGTACAGAGTTGACTTGGATTTTAAACAACCATCTTAACGAACTCCAGATGAAGGTGATGGCCCGTAAAATTGTCTTCGTGTATTTGTGGCGAGGTTAGTTTATGTCGTTGAACGTAACGGAACTAATCGGCCGATCTCAGGAGTCGCAAGTACAACGAGGAAATAAATTTACTTTAAACTTAGATATCGTAGGCGGTGTTTTTTACCCGTAAAGGCGGAAAGGGGGGAACTCACATGTTTGAAATTAGAGCCCGGAGTCTGGAACTGGTGTCAGACAGGAAAAAGCATGTCCAGTTTCTTGCGGTGTCTGTCGTAATAAATACACAGATGACGCAGATTTAGTTGAGCGACTTACCATGTATTAAGATGCCGTAGTCGGGCCACTATAATTATATGCATTCTCTTAGTATTAAGTATCCTTGGGTCCTTATCTGTAAGAATGTGCAGGCATATAACTCTGGATGCAGCTTAAACCACAAATTAAAATAATTATACTGAGTGATATTTTATAACAAATAAATTGACGTCGGTTTACAAAAAAAACTTGCTCTGGTGCTAGCATACTAGACTAAGAGTTAAATTTGGTAGTAAGTACGTTACTGTTCAACCTGAAACAATATAGTTAGTCTGAGATGGTTTTACACATTAAATTCACCATTTCAAGAAACCCAAGATGCAGAAACGGTCTTCCATGGTTATATATATATTTTTTTTATTTACAATAGAAAATTATGATATACGAGGTAATTCATAAGAATCAACAAAAATAATTTAACTACAAGTAATTTTGAGTTTGGGTTCTTATTTATCACAGCTTTAATTTTTTTCTCCAAAATTTGAAAATAGATTCTGATTTCAAGACTTTCCTTGTATGCGAGATAACATTTCATTAATCTGTCCATCTGTTTCACAACTTTTGACGAAATCACGACTTTTTGTAACTTTTCTTGATTTTTCATTTTGCAATTTTTCACAGATTTTCAGTAAAATTTTGCAACTGTTATGATCAATACAACAAATTCCTTTGTATTTTCACATATTATAGGCAGACAAAAAGACTTCCAGAAAGCTGTAGAATTTCTGAAGCTAGATCAAAACATCTCGCAATTTTTTATTTAACTATAATTAGCCTTTTAATCTTAAAGGAAAATGCCTTTAGGGAGGTATCACACCAAGTGATATTCATACCCCTTAAAAGTTCATGTTTTTTACTATCTTAATCTCACTAAAAATGTCAATATTTATAATATTGGTTCTAAAGAAAGTCAATGATCAATACAGCCGCATTGCATTACAAAGATAAATTGGTGAATAGGAATTGAGGATGATACAATGGGTAAGACCATGACATGGCATGAGACACAGAAAATCAGATACAAAATTTAGTTTCTGTCTTGCCTCAACTAGCAAGGATCTAACGTAACTCTCAGTTGGTTGTTCTCGATAAGGGAGAATTTTCTATATCAGTCTCTTTGTCTTTGTTTCTCTCTATGACTGTTGCTATCGTTTCTCATTTTGTTATAGGCTACACATTATCACGCTTTTTTGTGCCATAGGCTACATTTTCAATCTTGTTTGATACACTAATTTAATCTCTGCTTTAATGATGAATATTTAAACTACTACAATACTGTAATTGTTGTACACTTCCTCTTCAATGATAGTTCCTAACCCAAGATCCATCCTACTCAATTTCTCCCACCTCCTCCAATTTTAGAAATATTTCGAGTACTAAAAATATTTCAAATGATTAGTGCAATTTTTCAATCATAAACTGACAAAATCTTTTCGTATACCAGACTTTATAATTTTCACACATGCACAAAGCTACTATTTCATGCTCTGTCTCTCTTTGCCCTCTATGGCGTTCCCTCCCTCTGTTTCTTTTCCTGCTTTCTCTTCTTTTCATTACAAGTATCTTAATTGTGTAGTTTTTTCAACTGTTTCATGATGACTTCAGTTATAATCGTTGTATTATTGAAGTTTATCATTACACAAATAATGTATTAGTAAGCGGAAGTATATCGGCAATTATAAAATGGTTTACTTTGCATTGGCTTTTTGACTTATGAGATATATGTAACGCAAAAAAAAAATAATTGTCGGATTCCAACTTTTACTGGTAAGAAACTGAAAGTTAAATGTGACGGGCAGAGACAGAACTCTTGGAATCCTCCGTCTTTCTCTGTTTTGCAGGACATAAAGTTATCTGACATGAGACTAGGAAGACGTCCGCAATAAAGCCTAGTTGCTGACGATGGATACTTTGATACAAATAATTTAAAATTTTAAGTTTTTTGATCTGTCTGAAATATTTCTCTAGTGTTGCAGATTTTCATTTTCAGAAGATGAGCAACACCACTGGTGAGCAGAGGAAAGACCCCCCCCCCCCCACAGAAAATGCCGTATTACAGCGGGCCCAGTGAGCAGAGGAAAAACCCCCCCCCCCCAGTAAAGTCTTTAATTGAAACAAATCAATGTCTTCAAGTTCAATCGTTGAATTGCATCAAGCAAAAACCATCCACGCGTTGAATTGCAACAAACCAGACCCCTTAACGCGCGGAATCGCATGACCCCAAGCCCTCAACGCGCTTAACTGCATTAAATTAGATCATTCAAGGCGTAGAATTGCAGCAAACCAAAGTCCCCAAGCTTGGTATTACATCCAACCAAATCCACCAACGCGTAGAATTCCATGACACCAGAGTTCCGGCGCTTTGAGTTGTATCAAATTAAAGATTTGAATCTGTTGAGTGAGTGAGTGAGTTTGAATTGCACGAAACAAAAGGTTTAGACGGGTTGAATTGCGCCAATTCAATCAAAGCTCTCATTTCGTTACACTGTAACACATAAACGTTCTCAATGCGTTACAAACCAACAAATCAAAGCTCTCAATGCATTATATTGCAACAAATGTAAGCTCTTAATGCGTTACATTGTAACAAATAAAAGCTTTCATTGCGTTACATTGCGACAAATAAATGCTTTCATTGTGTTATATGGAAAACATCAAGCTCTTAATGCGTTACAATGCAACGCATCAAAGCTCTCAATGCATAATATTGCAACAAATGTTTGCGTTACATTGCAACAAATCAAAGCATTAAATTAATGCTGCGAGTAAGATTTGTATTCTAAATTACAAGACAAAACAGATTTCCGAAATAATTTAGCTATGCTGTTCTAGTTGTAAACAGTAAGTATTAAAAACATGAAGCGAAAGGTGTTTGGATATATTTATCTTTTATAACAAAATATATAACCTATAAAAAAGAATAAGTGGAAGGAAAACATCATCAACATCAACAACAAGATTTAAATAAAAGTAAGTATTTGTGTATGGTACAATTTAACAGTAGATAACGAGATGTAATTTAACATTGCCTTATATAACTACAACATTTCACAATTTTTGTTGTACAAAACCAAATATTTAAATTCTTTCATGTTATATATTCGTCCAGTAAAACCTAAACACACCAAAAGAGAAAATGGGTACTGACTAACAAGTACCCAGAACGATACCCATAACCTATGCCCAACAGAAGTTACACCGCTCTCAGATCCCGAGGTTTATTTCGTCAGGTTTCTAACATAATGGTCTATCTTACATTTACACCAAAATAGTGCTGAATTATCATATTAAGAATCTTTTAAAAAATTAAGAAAAAAAACAAGTCCCCAGCTACTGTTTATTTAAAGACCATCCCTCATAAACTGCAAACATTTTATACTCTTGGTCACGCGTCACATTTCTGAGCCATAAAGCAATACCGACTTCATGTTGGTATTGAAGGCAAGGCCTGGAGTGGAACCCCCAAGGCAATCACAAGAATGATCGGCCAAAGAGGACTCGTTTTGGCGGCGTAGCATGGAAACAGAAATGGAAGCGACCGGTACCACTCGGGCCGAGCTGTTGAAAAGGAGTTGTTGCAGCCCTATGTTCCACAAGAAATCAAGAGGCTTTAAACTTAACTAAACAACAACAAGTATTGCACCGTTTCGAATTAATAATTACATACTTCCACAATTCCTATACCCTGTTCTAAAGATAGCACAGTCTGTATGAAAGATCTTGACCCGCAATTACAACGTCACGGTAGCTTACTACTCGCCGTGATCTTATAAGAATAACAAGGCTACGACGATTCGCAAGCTACCGCGATATTGTACTAGTTACGGGCCCTGGTGTTTATCTAATCTCAGGAGCATCTGCTGTCGTGCCGCATGTCTTGTCGCGTGGGTTGAAGCAGAAACCAAGGCATCATTATACAACAGTGCTATGGTCGCGATTCACCAGACAGTGATTAGTTATGCATAGCTGTGAAAACTATATATTATATAGCTTAGTCTCGCCTCTCAATTTAGAAGATAAATTCTCTCTCTCTCTCTCTCTCTCTCTCTCTCTCTCTTTCTCTCTCTCTCTATTTCCCTTTCCCTTTCTGGGTTTAACGTCTCCTAGGTTCCCTCCATAGATCATACATGGCTAACTTAGAAGACAAAAATTACACAAGGAAGACAATTTAAACTATTTTCTATTGGATGAAAAAAACAGCACTTCACTGCGCAATATTTTACAAGCGCTAAGAGGTTAGGGTGGGTTCAACAAGCGCTCTACTCTGTGTTACAGTACTCTGTGACTTTGTCAGAGTCAGATGTCGGGGCAAGACTGTAGGTTGGACTGGTGGTCGCAGGTCTGGCGACACCTGTTGTAGAAGTAGCCCGGGAGGCAGTAACACTCCATGGCAAGGAGTCCAGGGAAGCAGTACAGGTAGAAGCTGGCAGCCTTGCCTGGGACGCCTCGGTTGGTGGGGCAGATCACTGGGGATAAATAAATAAGGGAAAGAGGAGTGGGGGGATGAGTGAGGGTTCAACAATGGTACAGAGGTAATAATTATGGGTTGTCACATTGTGGCTATGATTATTGTGGACGAGCTACAGTATTATGGTCAGTTTGAGAGAGACAGAGAGAGAGACAAAAGCAGAGATAAAGATATAGAGACTGATAGACAGAGAGGGGGGAAGGAAAAAAGAGAAAGAGAGAGAGATAGGGGGAGGAGGGAGAGAGAAAAAGAGAGAGAGATATATATAGATAGATAGATAGATATAGTCATATACGGCGATCGTCAAAAGAAAGAAAAGAGTCAAAGATTAATTGCACAAACTGTTAAGTTCGAGCTTACGAAAAACAGCTGCGTAACGCGACCCTCAACTTTTTAGCTGACGAAGATATGCGAATAATGTTAACGATCTAAAATTACATAGACATTCTTATGAAATCGTTTTTTGTCATAGTGACTTTACCGTCTAATGGAATCCAGACAATAGTCTTCACACTTTCGAACAAGTACTGTCTGACACACTGGTAATGGGCTATTATGATGTCTTGCAGTGATCAATAACCTATAATTATATTACGCTAGCAGTACCACTGTTCCGACGACAGAGAGTATATTGGACTAGCACAAGGCCTCCTTACATGCAGACCAAAGTCACAGAATTGACTTGAGTTTGTTGCTAAGCGTCCAACGTCAGAGCTATGCAGGCTATGATCTAGTGGACGGGCCCAAAGATTAGAGTCTGACTCAAATTTATGTGAAATAATCATTTAGTCATGCGTCTGACGGAATCCGCCTCCACAAAGTCACAGAACAGAAACTCGGCCAAGCGTCTTTGGGTCGGGCGACCGGGTGATTCAGCTGGCAGAGTGGTTGTCTATCACCCATATGACCACTATAGGTATCGAAAACCACCTCCAGTTATTTTTAGCGGAACCGACTGTCTGTCAAGGCTTGTTCAGATGTGTAATAGTTAAAGGGCTGACGTGGTTCCGCCGCTAAGACGGCTGGTCTAGCACCTTCATACAACAAATTTTATTATTAAGATTACTAAGCAGTTCATGGACATAACGCACGGAAACCGCCTCCACAAAGGTGTATTGAGTTGGGTTAACGTCCAACATCAGCGCTATATAGACTATATTGTGGACGAGCCCCAAGACTGGCGTCTGGTAATTTTATGTGCAGCCACACACGAGACAGGGCGGAGATACAAAGACTCCTGTCACATTAAACAGACACCGTCCAAACCAGTAGGGAGCGAAATCGCCAGGGCTCGAACCACGGACCTTTTGAGTCGGAAGCCGATGTTCTGCCCCAGGACCATCGCGTCAAGTTGCAAAATGAGTCCTAGGGATCTTGGATCGGGCGACTTGGTGACTCAACTTGAGTGATGGTCTAACTTCCCTGTGCGATTACATCTATGATTATTAGATTAGTCCATGGGCAAACGGTCAGTTTTTAGCCCAAACCACTTCTCCAGATGTATGATAAAAATTTAAAGGGCTGACGTGGTTCCGCCGCTAAGACGGCTGGTCTAGCACCTACATACAACAATTTTTATTATTATGATTTCTAACCAGTTCATTGACAGAACTAACGGAAACCACCTCCACAAAGTTGCAAAATAGTTCCTAGGATCTTTGGATCGAGCGACCTGGTGTCTCAACTAGTTGGACGTTGGTCAAACATCCCCAGTGCGATTACAGTATAATTATTCGAACAGTCTATGGAGCTTCTCCAGATGTATAATGACAATTTAAAGGGGTTACGTGGTTCCGCCGCTTAGACGGCTGGTCTAGCACCTACATACAATAATTTTTATGATTATGATTATGATTATGATAATAATAATGATAATTTTAATAATAATATTAATAATATTAATAATAATAATAATAATAATAATAATAATAATA
>RQTK01000029.1:809673-823829 GCA_003991915.1 Elysia chlorotica | reverse complement strand
ATAGATAGATAGATAGATAGATAGATAGATAGATAGATAGATAGACAGATAGATAGATAGATTAAGAGTGAGATAGAGAGAGAGGGAAAAGAAGAGTGAGGAGGAGTGAGAAAAGTCAAATTGAGACTAATAACATTTGCACGCAGTCTAAAAATGCTGTTTTTTTGTGTGCAAATTCTGTATTTTTTAAAATTAAATTCTGAGTAACATGTTCACTAACCATAATTATGCGACCTACAAGTACAAATTATTTGTTATTACAGTATTGAACACAAAGCCAACCTTGAACTGTTTTGCAGAAATGAGTATTCAAAAAGTTATGTTATTTTTTTTATATTTTTTCATGGTTCATAACAGAGACGTACATACTGCAATGCAGTGACCAGACACAGTTTATTTTTACTTTATACTTTTTATTGTCACGTGTTCGAACTTCCTACTTGACACACTATTTCTGAAGGTGACCATTGTTATTTGTGACTTATTTTTTCGTGACCTGCATGTCACATGAGATGTCTTGCGATTTATGCAAAGATAACGGATGGCATAATCGCGACCTTAGGTATGGGTTGTCGAACCGTCTAATAGCTCCATAAGTTTAGAATAGATTTAATAATAAACGCTGATGTGGATTCTCTTTACCCCACGTCTCCGTTTTCGTTGTGGTAACGGATATCGCAATGTCTATATTATGAACCCGGGCTGATGATATTCTGTTTTTCACGTGTGGTGGCGAACTGGCTCAAATGGTAGAGGGTTGGTCTCCAGAGCAGGAGGTCCCAGGATCTTATCCCATGATCGGCAGATTTTTTTCGTCTCCTGCAACTGGTTGGGCCGGTGTCAGTTCAGTGTTACCGGCAGAGACAAGAGTCATGATATCCCCGCGCTGTCTCGTGTGTGGCAGCACATAAAATTGTCATACGTTAGTCTTAAAGAGTCTTAAACCAACTCAATAACTCAATAAGCTCTAGAAGTTTAGAATAGATTTAAAAGTGAACGTCTTCGTTTTCACTGTGGTAACGTATATCGCAATGTCTATATTATGAACCTGGGCTGATGCTAATCTGTTCCTCACGTGTGACTGTCACTGTGAGTTTGATTGTGACAGCTCAGCTGAGTCAAGTGCCAGAGACACTGTGGTAAGTACCGATACATGCTGAGTGCTAGAGGGCTTAATCTGCATTCATAGACGAGACACATTAATGTCACTGAAAACCTAAGCATCGTAAGTTATGGGAATCAGTCTTTGTAATTCTGCAAACATTCAGGTAGACGGCTAAGGCCAGAGCCAGACTAGTGGCTGGGGTGGGGCTGTGGTTTCCGTCTGAAACCCTCTTGAAAATTTTTTTTTAGCCTTGGTCTGACTGCGCAAACAAATACAAGAGGGTTTCATAAAGAACCCCCACCCCAGCCACCAGCGGCAATCAGCTTTTGGCCTTTGTCCCTGCGCTGACAAACACTTAAGGCGACGGAAAATTTTATAGGAACGAAATTTTCCTTCCTACTCGCCGATTTCGACAGGCACGCGACCCGTCTTCGCCTAGTCGCTGAGTGATTAACTCATTGTGTCTGGATTGGTCAAATTTACACTGGCCATTTTCTCACCAAGGGAGCATAGCAGAAAATAAATCTGATATGATTTTTTAAATCAGCGATTAAATTTCAAGGGGTCTCTTGAACAAATTTCATTTCGTGAAGTATTTCAAAAAAAATGCATATTTTTTGTTCTTTTCTTGGTGTATTAAATTTCAAGGGGTCTCTTGAACAAATTTCATTTCGTGAAGTATTACAAAAAAAATGCATATTTCTTGGTGGGCCTGAGGAGTATCTTGTATCATTGCTAGTCTGTATGGATGATTGTGTTCTCACAGAGTGTGTGTGTTTTTTTTTAAAATTATTGACAATCAAACACAGCCGAAAATGCGCGGCCTTGTGTATAGCCGTTGGCTTTGTTCAGCGACCGAAGAACTATGTCACCTACACGCCTTAATAATTAGTTGGCCCTGTGGGGGGACCTTATAATAGGTAAGGAAATCTGCACCGATGTTCAATCATAGCTGTATCCCTGAACTGGTATAATTTACACTGGCCAACTTTTTTCATCGAGGAAGCATCGCAGAAAAAATTCTGATATGAGTTTTTAAATCAGCGATCAAATTTCAATGGGTCTCTTGAACAAAATTTCATTTTGTGAAGTATTTAAAAAAAATGCTTATTTTTTGCTCTTTTCTTGGTGGGCAAGCCAATGAGCTTTTGTCAAACCCAACTAGGGGTAGCACAAACATGACGTAGCTTACGGCTCAGGCGTGACAATATAAAAATAAGGAAGGTTTAAGACGAGATGAAAGCCTCGTCAAGTTTGTGCTTACTACCCCAAATGTTCAAAAGGCGTTGATTATGAAATCCGTTTTCGTCGTATGGATCGCAAGGCCTCGGTTGTCTCACAGATAGAGTGTGAGTTTTACGTTCAGGTTTAATGTCCAACATCAGCCCCTTAAGGGCTACATTGTGGATGGACACCAAAACTGACGTCTGACAATTTTATGGGCTGCCACACATAAGACAGGGCTGGGATGCCATGACTCCTCTCTCAGCCGATCACATTTAACTGACACCGACACAACCAGTTGGGGGCGAAATCGCCAGGGCTCGAATCACGGGCCTTTTGCGTCACGATTTTGACATTTGTTTATTGTTTCACACGGGGACTGAGCGTAGCCATATCCCATCGTCACTATGATTTGTTTGCACTATATTGGGGATTAAAAAAAAAGAAATTATAAAACGTACAAACTTTTAGTTTTACTATTTTAAATTAGAAGGTTTGCAATCCAACGCAAAAGATGTGCTAGCATAAAAGCATTATGAGCACAACAAGTGAGCGGCGTGATGGGAAAATGTTAGGAGAAGTAGATTTAGGGAAGATATATGACCGAAATACGATAAATTGAATAAAAAATGTACGAAATCACAAAGACGACACAAAACAAAAAATCTTCCCAAGATAATAATAAAAAGTCGAGGAAACAAACCATGAAAAAGCACTTGGTTTTGTCTTACATTTTTATCAAGGTGTTTAGAGGAGATTGTTTAAATCCTCTTTTGAAGAAGAAAAAAAACCCAACTAATTTCAAGATTGTAAAGATTATTTTATAAACCTATCAATACAAAAAATGAAACTTCTGTAGCAATAGTGAAATATATCTTTGAGTATATGACAATTCCGGTAAAAAAAAAAAGGATTGTATGATCATGTTTGTTTGTGTGCACATGATCTAGTTAATAAGGAAATCCCCAATGTGTAATGAAATATTCTATAGGCCGATGGTTTAGAAAGTATTCAGTTCTAAGAAATGACAAAAAATTATCAAGTCGTGGGCGTTGGGATCTATTAATAAAGATGTAAATTGGTAAATTATCTATGTTTAATACGTTCTCAATAAAAAAGGCCAAATAAATTAACGCCTAAATGTAAGACAAAGCGTGAAACATTTTTATAAAATAACATAAGTTCCACACTTGGACTTATATGTAGGCGATAATTTATTTGGCCTTCTCTTTTGCTTTGCGTCCAACGTTAGAACCATAGGCTGCTACCCGTTAAAGGTGCCTAGAGAAGGTCAAAATTTTAGAAATGCATACGATAATTTTTATGCTTTCTGATATGAAGATTAGGACTCCAGTAAACGAGTTTTATGATTTGGAACATAGAATAGCGTATTATTCTCTTGTAAATACCGTTTTTATGATGACTTGGAAGAGTGTCTGATGAGACATGTCACATATTTCATTTTCTAAGGTAAACTTACACTAGACCCTGTCTCCCCTATCTTAATTAAATGAATTTCTTCGGACGGTAAACACGACAATATTTTAGTAGTCTGAAATATAAGTACGAAATTAGTTTATTGTTTGTTGTTTTGTTTCGTATTATGTTCTACACATACGGCTAGGTAACCATTTATTGTCATTACAGTAACTATTGATTATTTATTTAAAGCATAATGTATAATGAATTAATACAATTTTTTTCTCAAATGTTGTTTGGTTGAGCAATGTTTCTGGCGTAACACTCTCGCTCAATGTTTGCAATCTGCTCAGAACTTTGTACCCCCCCCTCTCCCTAAAGAACAATCAAAACAAAAGAAACAAAAAAACTAAACAAAAACAAAAGAACAGCCTCCCAAAAACAACAATACAACAAACAAAACAAGAACAAAAACAAAAAGCAAAAGACAAAAACAAAAGCAAAAAAATTAACAAAAAAGAAATAAAACACAAAAAAGTCCAACAACAACCAACAGACCAGTACCACAACCACCACTGCGTTCACCACCACCACCACCACCACCATCAATTACAACAGCACTTGTATAGCAACAACAGCAGCAACAAAACCACACTATAACAACAGCAACATCAGCAACACTAAGCACTACCACCATGACCACCACCAGGACCACCAACACCACCACAAACAACAACGCAATTATAGCAGTAACAAATACAACAAGAATAACCACGGGAACATAAAAAATAACAGCAACAACAACAGCAACAACAAAAACAACAACAGTAAGAACAAAAATAATACCATTATCTTGATGACTAAAACTATGGATGAGCAGTGAGGCCAAAGCGATCAAGACTGCATGACTAAAGGCCTTGTACCTCAGCATTATTTTAGTATCGCAGCACGTGAACAGAGTACTTTCAATGTTAACTACAGTCTAGTCATGCAGCAAATCGCTTATCGATTGCAGATTAACACTCCTATCTGTCTTAAGATCCGGGATAGTTCTGGGAAATATAAATCGAAATCTATAACAACAGTATGGTAATTATAAACTTATGTAGTGTTCTCCACCTGCAGAAGATATAAAGTGAGCATTCTGATACCAGTCATTAATAGGGTCGCATCACACCAGTTTTAATCTGTGCGAATTCTGGAGTACAGGCCAGGCATTTCATTGGAACATCTCTCTACAATGGTTATCTGCATTAAAACAAAACAAAATAGCAAAAAAAGCAAAAAACAAAAAATGAATCTCATTTAGCATTTACCAAAGTTAACTGTCGCAAAAAAAAATTCTGACCATCATATATTTGGCAGATAGCGGTTCAGCAGTTTCGAGAACTGGTTAAATGACTTTTTTTGGTCCTAAATGCAGTTTACAAGTCTAATGGAACAATTTTTGGAACGCTAGTAAAATGAAGAAAACTGACATCGCTTGGACAAGTCGACAAAGGTTTCCAAACTGAGTGTCAGAATGACAATCTGAAGGTATGGATCCTAATGTACAGACTAACCCTGATTAGGGGAGCAAAAGACAGACTACAAGGAGTGAGAGTAAAGATATGTAGAAGAGAGAGAGAGAGAGAGAGAGAGAGAGAGAGAGAGAGAGAGAGAGAGAGAGAGAGAGAGAGGGAGAGAGAGAGAGAGAGAGAGAGAGAGAGAGAGAGAATGAATGAATGAGTGATTGATATTGTCAAAAGTAGATTAACCCCACCATATCGATAAAGTGTTAATAATAAACAGCTGCTATCAAGCATTTCTGTCTCCGTCCGTGTCTGTCTGTCTGTCTGTCTGTCTGTCTGTCTGTCTGTCTGTCTGTCTGTCTGTCTGTCTGTCTGTCTGTCTGTCTGTCTGTCTGTCTCTCTCTTTCTCTCTCTCTCTCTCTCTCTCTCTCTCTCTCTCTCTCTCTCTCTCTCTCTCTCTCTCTATCTTTTTCTCGGAATGTGAAGTTACACAGACATGGAGGATGTTACGAGCTTTCGTTAAAGTTCGAGGTTGCTAAAATTTAGATCTGGAGCGAAATTGTTTGTTTTTTGTACATCGTCACTATTTACAAAAAAATCCTCCTCGTTCCCTCACGTTTAAATATATATTGTGGTCAATCTTTCTCATAGAAAGCAAAGCTCGGCCCTAGCTTAATTTCACGTATGTCTTAACACAGAGTCTACACGGGGACGGGACCCAGAGGAGGATGCCCAGAGCTGGACCGGTGACATTAACTAACCAAGGCCACATTAGGTGGGGAAAAACGCGGCGGATAGAAAAGAAAGAAAGGGGGGTGGGGGGGAGTGGGAGTCGAACCTCGGACCGATTCCGAAGTCGACAAGCTAAAATATATTGTCACTGGTTTAGATATAAAGCCTCTACGCTCTCCCAGCACTGTTATAACACATGCTTAAACGACGCTTGTTTTCAATTTTTTGTTTTGTTTTGTTTCTGTTCGTTTTGAGATAAAAAAAAAACCTTTCTTATCCCATAGGGAAATTTGCCTTAGTCATACAAATACATTTACATCTTTGCTTCACTTTAATTACATCAATACAAAATATGTAAAAAGAAAAAAATGAACATCGTTACATACATAGTTGTGTAAACACGGTTGCAATGATTATACTGTAAGAAACGTATAATTATTTTCTAAATAAAACCCCCATACCTGTATACGCAACTACAAACATTCAAATTCCCTCTATAGAATCACAAGTCCCATGAGTATAGACATTTTGCAGCAATCTAAATGCAGGCTGGTAGAATATAGCTTTATTGTATCTCTCTGTTCTGGACCTTTTCTATAATAATCTTTGACTTCTTTCTGATGTTTCATATTCACGGTAGAGAGGGTGCTTTATGTCTGGTGTTAAGGGCATTAACCTCTTTATCCCCTGTCAGACCATATAAAATTTATAATCAGCTTCCACAAAGAAACATTTTAAACGTTTATAAACCATGATAACTGAGGGACATTGACTCTTTAACTTCTCTTTGTATTCAGTTAAAGATTAGGCAAAATTACTTGTTCGCTTTTTTGTCAGATATGAATAAATCCACGGCTGTTCTTTGTAAAGTAGATCAAAACTATTTTGAATTTGGCGTTGTTACATCCTATTGATGTGGTCATAAGTGGTATAAATGCCTAGGATTTTGCTTTCACGTAGAATTAACTGCGTCATTAATATGTTAACCTCAAAGTAAAATGCGAGCGAAAGGTCGTTAGCATTTACTAATCTGCGTCACTTCTCACTAAGAGAGTTTTTGGATCTCCATATAATGGAAAGATTTATTTCGGTTTTTGCAACAGCCTGATTCTGTCACTACAAGATCGTACCTGTATAAATTCTAATGCTTCTCTTTCATTGCACGCTATTATTCTTAGGGCAAGCGTTATTTTTGTGCAAATATTATTTCTATTTGAAGAAAAAACAATTCATATGATTATTGTTTTGCGGCCCCTAAAATCTGTTTTGCTAGATTTAAAAGTGACAGTATAAGTCAATGATGAAGGAAGTAAGTAGTGTATGAGTTGAAATATTCAGTGACAGTTTCTTTGCGATCTCAATTCTTTCCGTGTAGGTCATATGTAAAATCGGTAAAAGTGATAGTAAATTCAAGCTAATGCATTAGATAGATGTTAAACCGTGTCATTCAATAAAAAGCACTGTAAAATAGACCCAATCTGTTCAGAATTAGGCATTGTTAAGCCCGATCGCAATTTCTGCTCGTAAGCTATGGATGCCTACGATCATTTCTTTTCCATCTAGAAAAGGTGGACAAACAAAGAAAAAGATAACTTCAGCGCAAAATTGAGTTAACATTTGGCACACGTGCCTGCCCTAATAATCAGGATAATCTTAATGGTGTTAGATTTTTACGGCGATGGCTTTTAAAGAAAAAAGACGAAATGGCCTCTGAGCTAAAGGTTTAGGAATAGCTTAAACCCGGAGTATAGTGACTTGTCCACGCTTGGGAACTTTTCCTTCCATCACTGCCGACTATCGAGGATAAACCTGCAGACACAGTGACTACGCCTTCTCTCCCTTAAAAAAAAAAATACACAAAAAAAAACAAAAAAACAACAAACAAAAAAAAACAAAAACACAACACACACAAAAAGAAAAAAAAAAAAAAAAAAAAAAAAAATGGCAGAGACGATAGAGTGGATTCGTCTTCCTCTCCTTTCAGTTCAGTTCTAACAAATTGGAGCCCTTACTGCCTTTCTGTTATAGCTAAAAAGGCGACGCCAAAATTCACGCCGAAATTGGGTTTATAGAATCAATAGCATCGAAAGGCATTTGGCAAATATCATTTTTTAATGGAAAGTGTCCTTAGTGATGAAGAAAAATGTTTGTATAATGTCTATTGCTTAACTGTGCGTCTGTTTTGTCGTCAAGGGTTGGTATTTTCTTTACAGCCTTGTTCAATAATTGCGGGTTCATATTGTCGAAGTTCGCAGTGATAACTCTAGATCTTAAAGCAATACTAATAAAAACAATATGTCGGACAAGTGCACAGTTCGATACTGCACATGAAGATGAACAAAGTTAAGCGCAGACCTTAGACATGACCCCTCACTTTTTGCAGTTTTTGAGGATTGGTCCAAAAGGGATCAAAGGCGAGTCCACTGTAGCGAGCGCAACTAACCACCATTCACCAAAAAAAAGGGAGAGATGAAAAAAAGTCGAAAAAAAGAGAGGGAAGGCGAATCCACCATGTTTGCACGTTAAAATCCTCGTTGAATTTAGAAGATGCGGTAGTCAAAGAGTAGAGCGCGAGTTTTCTATTTAGCAGGTTGTGGGTTCGAGCCACTAATGTTCGTCTTGGGACTAGTCCACACTATAGCCTATTAAAATGCTGATGTTGGACGTTACTCAAACAACTCAACCCAACTCAACTCAGTCTCTACCAAAGATTTTCAAGAAGACGTTGAACCCTGGGAAACACAAAGATAGTGCTCTGTCTAACTATAATTATAGAAAAAAATTAGAGCAAACTGTTAATTTGAGATGATGATTGCTGTAAGTTATATCTAATGTAATAATATCCTGACATTTATTGTGGTTAGACTGACACAATCATGATATTAGCTACAACATACAAGCCATTGTTTATGCAGAGAGGTTCTGCCTTAAATGTCCGAGTGTGCTCTTGATTTAGAAGGGCATTGGAGCCAATAAGGACAAACAGGGTTCCCATAATCCGCCTACATCCTGTAACATAATTTTATGCTTGTCTCATTCATTTTTTTACTGCTTCTCCCCTTCATTCTTTTTAGTTTTTTTTCTAATGTTCTATGTGTCTCTGTCTCTGTGTCCCTGTGACTTTCTGCCTAAGTATCTATGTCTCCCTCGCTGCCCCCTGTCTGTCTGCTTGCCTGTCTCTTCCTAGCTCTGTCTCTATCTCTCCCTCCTCCCCCTCTCTCCTGGGTGTACTGTTTTGAGTCTGGACACATGACACATAACACCATAAAAATAAAAAAGTGAACAGAAACAGGTTGCTGGGGGAGCACGGTGGCTATGAGGGTAAATCGTGGTGTTGCGGTGAAGAAGTGTGGAGTTCCAATCCCGCTCAAGTAATCGTATTTCCTACTGCTTTGGTCGGTGTCAGTATTATGATTATGACCAGTCCCGGGTATTCTGTTCTGAGTTCCCGTCATGGCATAAGATCATTAGCAGTCTCGTAATAAATTGACCCAATGCAAAACGAAGACAATAGATAAAGTAATCAGCACGAACGTCCAATCATACCTCTATCCAATACTGGCGGAGCCAACAAGCAATCAGAAAATCCCACACATAAAGGGCTTGATTACGTGATTCGTTTTCGTTATGTGAATCGCAATAACCTTTCTCTTAAAACCTAAGAAGCATTATTAAAACTGGTATAGGCAGAATGGAGGAAAGAAGAGAGGAAGGCAGACCCAGCAGTGGTACGATGACATAAAAGAGTGGACAGGGAACAGGTACATGAGAACCACAGCTTAGCGCAAAATCGTTTTAGATGGATACACATAACACGTCAACCCTGAATAAGGACGGCACAATGACCAACACATTTTTTGTAAAGAAGCAACTAGAACGAAAAGAAATAGGCAAAGAGATATTAAGATTCAAGACTTACAAGCGGACCCATGACGCTCGGCCATCCTGCAAAGTTTCGGGTTGGTCCCATCTCGCGGGGAATTCCCATCGACCCGATCTGCCCATGGGCTGGGCGTCCACAGCGTGTCTATCGGGTTTTTCCGCAGCTGCTCCTTGACCCCTGGCTCAAGGTCATCCAGTCGGGGATATGCCAGAAACGAGTTGGTCACCTCAGTGGGCGGAGTCACTTCCGCAGAGATATCCGGAGGGTTGTGTACAGTGGTGGTTGAAGCTGTGGTTGTCCGTGTAGAGATTGTCTTTGGTTCCTTGCTCGCCGAATTGGTGGTTGGCGGGGGGATGCTGTGTTGTACACATTAGGGTGAGAAAAAAAAACAAAAAAAGGTTTATAACGATGATAATTATTTATATAGCTGTTATCATACACTTGACTATAATACTTAAGTAAATACCTCGGGTGAGGGTGGGGGTTGTTGTTTTTGCGTAGCGTCCTTGGTCAGCCCTATATAGACTCTATTGAGGATGATTTCCAAGACTAACTTTTAACTATTGCAACTACTGCCACCCAGTGACAGAGCTAGGACACCCTGCCTCCTGTATCAGCCGGTTACATTATAATGACAGCAACCTGAACAGTAGGGAACGAAAAGGGGGAAGGATTACGCATCCGTTATTAACGTGGAGATCACACACTCTATAGGCTATTTTGTGGACGGGCCCAAAGACAGACGTCTGACGATTTTAGGTGCTGCCTTACAAACGACAAGGCGGGGATACCATGAGCCATGTCTCAGCCAGTCAAATTGGGCTGACTTTGGGCGAAATCGCCAGGGCTCGAACCATGGACCCTATTTGTCGGAAACCGGTTTTCTACCCTAGGACTTCCATGAAACCCTTGAGTCTACCGGTACACGTACCTGGTTGGCGGGTTTAGCGTATTCCACAGAGTCCCCAGTAGCGGCCATCGGCCCTGGCCACACTCGTTGTTGAAGTCGTCATGCTCCAGTGACCACAGTGCCACGCCCGCCAGGCTGTGGGTTTTAACGAAGGCCGCCTGTGGAGGGAGTTATGTATTGAGTTATTGCAACACAGTGTGTACGGGCACCAAGACTAACGTCTGACGTAGTAGTTGAGTTGTTTTAATGTCCAACATCAGCACTATATAGGCTATACTGTGGACGGGCTACAAGATTGACGTCTGACAATTTTATGTTCTTCCACACACGAGACAGGACGCGGATACCATGACTCCTATTTCAGCCGGTCACATTTAACTGACACTGACCCAACCAGTAGAAAGTCAAATTGCCAGGGCTCGAACCACGGACCTTTTACGTCGGAGACCGATGCTCTACGTCGGACCACCGCGCCCCGCTCCCGTCACACACGAGACAGTTCGGGGTTACCAAGGAGGGAGAGTGGGAGGGTGGTCATGGGTGACACAAACGTGGACTAAAAAATGAGGTATGACTAGGCGGCGCAGTTTCCTGGCGTAGAGAATCGGCTTTCAACCAAAAAGGTCCTTAGTTCAAGCCTGGTCTAGCGGCCGCGTTTTTTTCCTACTGGTTAGTTCAGTGTCAGTATAATGGGATTAACCAAACCCAGGTACCCCGGTGGGGCATCCTGTGTAAGTTAAGACCTAGGAGGCGTTAAACTAGGGAAAGAGAATCGCTTTCTGTAAACAATAATTGAGTTTTAGTGAATGCCCTTAACTGAATCTGGGAAGACGGGAGTTCAAATCTCAGCGTCGCCACCCCTTCTCCCTACAGTTTTCTTCGCGAAACAAAGGGAATAAAGGGTCGGAATTTGGAGATATTTATAGCGTGCCAAGAAGCGTTAAGGACACATAAGGACGTATTAAAAAAATAACAACTCTAGAACTTAAAAAAACAGAAATATATTTTTTTTATAAGATAAGGGTCACAATAGATAAGATTTTCTGTGTTTCGAGGTCAAAACGTACACCAGCAACTAGTTTAAGTTTCATGGCAGACACGTATACTAGCTAGAAGATAATTTAACTTAAACTATGTCAATTAACAGTTGGCAAAAAATAAACACATCCGTGGTTCATATAATTTTGGTTCATAAAAACCAACGTCAATCAACAAATAAGACTTAAAATGTTTAAAAACCCTATATATATATAATCATAGAACCGAAGACATAAAAAGTATACTTCTGGATCTATTTTTCTTCTTGTTTTATTCATGAATGACAGAATGATAAAATTATTTATTTCGATTTTTCCAGGTCTGGTGTTAAATAAGGTCACAGACGGTACCTAAGTAAATATTCAACAAGTTTAAAAAGTAAGTTGAATGTCACGTTTCTCTAATTATAATTATATTTATAACTTTAGATCTCCAAGGCGAAACCACCCACCGTCAGGCCAACATTTATATTTTGAATGGCATCTCAAATTTTAATGAGGCGGAGGCCTTATTACTGTGAAGGCTGCCCGAATCTAATGTGAAACATCTCATTAGTAAAGGACTAAAGAGAGATGAGTTTGAACAAAAGGATAGCCACCAACGCACAAGTAAGGTCAGCATGAACAATAGACAAAACCTTGTTAACCTGAGTCAAATGTTACGATGGAATCTTGCTAAACTATTTCTTAAAGACGTCAATACACCCCAATTCCCAATGAAAAAAATAACAACAAAAACAAAAATCAAGACATCCCCCCTCCCCAAACAACAACAAACTGAAGATGAATAGTTCGAGCTTTGAAAATGAGTATCACAAGTTCGTTGTACAGACTTGTCCAACAGGACATCTCAGCAGTTGACCTTTACTAACCTTTTGGGCGAAGCTTTCGGGGTCATCATAGCCTACCCACTGCCATCCATCACTCGTGTTGCCCATGGCAACGGGGACCCCTCGTCCTGGAAGCCACTGCCTTCGCCAGGTGTTGGTATCCAGGTTTTCACAGATCTGGACGGACAAATGCAAAAAAAATTACAGAAAAAAATCAGGCATTATTGAATATCGACATGTTTTTAATTTGGAAAGCTTGTATATAATTTCCTGTTAATTAAACTCGCAGACGCATCCGTCCGATCACAACAGAAACGCTATGGACAAATTGATGTCTGGGGCATTGTCCGTCTTGTGTGAAAGACTTTCTAATAATCTTTTAGGTGTGAAATCTTGTAACAATAATTCCAGCAAATTTAAAATCGTTTACTGACTTTCCTTATAAAATTGAATCACGAAAAGATTGGTATTAAATACAGCAATAGAGAGAAAAGAGGGCTGAAACGTATCGACATTATTTTAATTTTAAAGAATAAAGGGATTAAATATTTGTATCGAGAGAAATTCAAACAAAAACAAGAAAAGTAAACACGAAAAAAAACACACCAAAAAGAGAAAGAACAAGACGAACAAGAATGACAAGAACAAGAACCAGCAGAGTAACAAATTCGACAAGAACATGATCAAGAGGAGTGGGAGCGAAGGGATGAAGTAAAAATTACCAGACTTTCGTCTTGGGACTCGTCCACAAATTTACCCTAAAATAGTGCTGATGTTTGACGTTAAGCAACCAAATTAAATCAACGCCACGTGTGCAACCCAGACACTATTCACAGTATAAATTAAAATTAATAGACACACATGACTTCAGTACATATACTAACAACAATGATTTTTTCCCCCCAGAAAAAACGCCCTGGTCCTTTCTTCTTTTTTGCGGCCTCGTTTATACAAAGGCCAATTAGAACTGATTCGTGATCTTCAGATTTTTTTCTACCCAAAATGAAATGCTTCTAAAGTAAAATCGTGGCTTCAATCACAGACTGACTCTCATCTCTACAAGAAATCTGATCGAGGAAAGGGCAATTACCAAACGCGACTCCGCACGACTGAATTCAGCCTTTAAAACTAATTCAATGGCTGTTTAAAAACACACGTAAGGACATTTGCGTAGGAACTAATGCTACATTGAGTCCACGTAAAAAAGGGTTGATAAAAAAGTTCTAAAAAGTTGGTAAAAGAAGTAGAGTGAGACAAAGAATAACCTACTTAGATAGACTAAAGAGATAACCAATAAAGATAGGGTCTAGGAGCAATACAAAGTGTTTAAGAGTAAGGGTTGTCTGAGCAAAGACGCGATTGGCGTGCCATGATCAGCTATGTCTGCTCTAAACCCGGTTCTTGATGATGATGGTGATGATGATGATGATGATGATGATGATGATGATGATGATGATGATGATGATGATGATGATGATGATGATGATGATGATGATGATGATGAT
>RQTK01000029.1:797599-809249 GCA_003991915.1 Elysia chlorotica | reverse complement strand
GATGATGATGATGATGATGATGATGGTGGTGGTGATGAAAGAAAATTAAAACATGTTATACCATAAAAAGGTAACACCACCCTTCGTTACCTTTATACCACGTGGGTAAAAAGCAGACTAAGAGTAATAACATGTTTCTGCCTGACAAAATTAATGTTCGTGACAGACTAGGATATTCGAGGTGATTATCCGCAAAAAATCCAGACAAATTACTGAAGGTTAAAGAAAAAAAAATCATAAATGTGTTTGTTATTATGAAAATCCCTCAAATATTTGTTTAAACATCATTCCGACGTCTTACAAAATTAATCTTTCCCCTTAACATGTCGCTAGTTAAAGAACAATTTTTTTCGTACATGTAAAGAGAAATTTTATTCTTTGCTTGGATCATTAACACATTTTTCTAGACTTTTGATTACACAAAAAAAATTTTACGACATTTTATTGTGATTTAGTTTTTTGATTACACAAAAAAATTTAACGACATTTTATTGTGATTAAAATAAACCTGCTTGGTTATTTGTTCATTTCATAGTGCAAAGTGATACCTCTTACTTTGTAATTCTTTTTGGTCCCTCAGTATCATAATGCAGGACACTCATTTTGGAGAAAGCCAGAGTACGTAAAGCTTTGAGTTAGAGAGCTGAAGGCTCGAGCTTTGAATCTCGTCTTGTTCATAAAGGGTACTCTTGGAATACGTAGGTGATGTAACACGAACACAATAAATATTTTACCTTTGAAAATAAAATTTCTGGATGTCTTTTCAGGATTGGACCCCCCCCCTCTCTCTCTGTCTCCCTTTCTCTCTCAATCTCTCTCTTTCTATCTCTCTCTCTCTCTCTCTCTCTCAAAATTCCTTTGCGAGTTCTTCGTTGAATATACAGTACAGAACAAAATCAACATAAACAATACTATTCTCAAACTTTAGCATCAAATCTGCTCCCTATGTTTTTCATTCAAGAGTCAAAAATGAAAAAAAAAAGCAACCAACGGGGGAGTCAGAGAAACGCATTAGGGGGAAATAATTAGAAAATATTTACTCTAGCTCTAGGCGTTTCACTCCCACTATTAGTTATTTCTATTTCTCTTCTCCCTTTAAAAACATGATTCTTGGGATTTCCTGTCTGATCCACAATAGTCGAGTTGTTGTTTTAATTAACAAAAAATATTTATTATGCCCGCAGTGCTACAAGACTCTGAGAGAGACGCTGAGAATAGGGATGGTCACTTCAAGAATTCACCGCCTATGAAAGCCACATAGGTTATTGTATTCTTTTTGTTAAAATTAGCGACTCATTATAACATGCGCATTCATTACACTTTGCTCTGAGTGGGTGGGGGCCAACTGGCGCAAGGGATAGAGCGTTGGTCTCCTAATTGGGATTTCGATTCGAAATCCACAATCAGTCAAAATTATATTTATCCAATTTTTCCAATACTGATGGGGTCCGTGTCCGTGTAATAAAATCAACCTAGACAGAATCCTAGTACAGTGTATCTCTGAAATTAGTCTGTGTTGCAGAACAAATTTTTTTTTCAGATGTTAGTATTCAGACCCGTCCACTATAGTTACAGAAATGTTGCTGACGTTGGACGTTAACAAACCAACCTATCTCAACCTAACCCTCAGCGAAGTAGCTCATTCGTCAGAGCGTCCGGCTGCTAATCAGAAGGTCCCAGTTAAATCTCCTTCAAGCTTTCCTTGTTTCCTACTTGTTGAGACGGTAATGTCAGTACATGTATCCTGGGGGCAGCTCAGACAGGAACCTTGATATACCAGCTTTTTTGTTACTATGTGGAAAGCGCTTAAGTATTGTCAAACTGTCGTTACAAAGGTCTCAGTTCGGAAACCGAAATTAAGACATTTTTAAACTAAACTCTTGTGACTTGCATGTCGAGAAGCTATCTTATAGCCTATAGAGCTCTGGTGACATTATCCGCCTTGGTTTCCCTTGACTTATTTTTTCTTTACGAGTCTCCTATACCCGCCCCGCGTGCCGCCCGCAAAGAAGGCCTACTGTAAGTCGTAACTTCTAAAGTTTTTCAATACATAATGAAAGCCTCAATTGTTTAAACGTTGATATTATTATTATAGTTTTCAAATGTTTTAGCCATTTTAATTCTTAAATATTACATAAAAATTTATTAGGAACATTTCAACATTGCTATTTCATTTTGAGACGACTGCCTGTCTTCAAATATCGAAAATAGCCTGCAACATTTTCATCCGACTTGTTTCGAACGGGCGTGGTAGTATAGCCAATAAATCCTGTCTTTATGTATTGTATCTGCAATTAACAGTGATCAATTTTCATTCTCTTTTTTGGCCTTCACATTATCTTTAGTATATCTTTACCCTAAACACTAGTCCAGCAACGCTTGTCCACTGACCACTGTAACACACTCACCTACCCATAGTCTAGCACCCCTTCCTCAACTGATCACACATTTATCTCACCTCAATCAACTTGTCCCTTATCCACTGACTACTCCAACCACTCCAAAGCCCAGCTCACTTACCTCCCCACAACTGATCACACATTTATCTCACCTCAATCAACCTGTCCCTTATCCACTGACTACTCCAACTATTCCAAAGCCCAGCACACTCACCTCCCCATAGTCTAGCACCCCCTTATCAAATGACCACACATATCACCTCAATCCAATTGTCCTTATCCACTGACTACTCCCACCATTACAAACCCCAGCACTCACTACTCCATCACACTTACCTCCCCATAGTCCAGAAGCCCTTTCTCCACTGACTTCTCCTATCACTCCAAAGCCCAGCACTCACTACTCCATCACACTCACCTCCCCATAGTCCAGAAGCCCTTCCTCCACTGACCGCTCACCGACTTGACCAGGGCCGGACACGGGCTGACCCAGACCTGTCCCCGTTGGAGCAGACGTGAGTGTGAATGACCTGCCGGAAGCGGAAACAGCCATGACGAGCTTGCTTGCCGGGAAGCCAGCCTCTAGCCAGCCCCGGATGTAGGCGCGCTGTGGAGAGAACATCGGGCAATTGATGGAGAAGGTTGAGTAAGGCTTTACGCCTGGCTATACGAGTATATGCGTTTTTTGTTGTTGTTTTGTTTTAGTTTTCGTTTTTTATGCTGAGATCTTATTTCCACTCAGGGGCTTAGAAAATTAACATGGAGGCGCTGTGGACAGAATATCGGACAGTTGATTGAAAATGCAGAGTAAGACTTCAGTATTTTCGCGACGTTGATATCCAGTAAGGAAAACACAATTTTACACTTGTTCATATTAAAATGGTCTCCCATGGGGAATACAAGTATCTTAGAAAATACGTCCTGATAATGTTAAACCTGGCAATGTATGCTTTTTGTTTTTGCAGGTTTTTGTTCTTAAAATGTAGATATTATATTGCCAGTCGCGGCCTTTGAAAATTGGCATGGAAAGAAGATAGAAGAATCCTTCTTGGATATAGGAATGATGAGGATGGAAGGGAAGAACGGGCATTGAGTGAAAGTAGGAGCGCTGTTAAAAAAGAGGGCATCAGATGGTTGGTCAGCTCAAGTTTTTTTTGTTTGTTCTAACTTCATTGGAAATAAAAAAAAGGGGACAGAGCAAAGTAGTTCTGAGTCTATGAAATGGTGAGAAACCAGGTCTAGAATGTATGTCTGGGTGTAATAACGCTATGGAAGTAAGATCAGAACACCAGAGAGGTGTTGGGGGGAGGGGGGAAGTTATAGAACTGATGAGCGGATGTATCAGTGTAGAGGACGGTAGGTCAGAACAACATACAGGTGATGGGAAATCAGTTATAGTATTAATGTATCGATGTAGAAATATAGAGGACGATAGATCAGAGCAACAGACAGGTGCTGGGAAATAAATCAGTGATAAAATGAATGTATATATGCAGAAGTGTTGTGGGCGGTAGGAGGAAAGAACAGGAAATTGATTGGAAGTCAGTGAGGAGCAGCTGTAGACGGATTACCAGAACAGCAGACAGAACAGTCACTGGAAATCAGTTCTAGAACAACTGCACAGATGTATTAGCTATGTAAACGGAAGACTAGGGCACCAGACAGTTTTCCGGAAATCAGTTATAGCAAACTGTAGGGATGTTGGAGCGCTGAAGATGAAGCTTAAGAAAAAAATAGATGGGAAAAAAAGTTACAAAATAAATTTACGCAACTAAAAGTTTATTGGTTGGAAGGCCAGACGACCAGATAGTTGTCAGTTGTGGAAAGATTGGTCGGATGTCCCTTAGCTGTATCACCGAACAATTGATGGAGGGTATTGAAAGTCAGTTTTTACAAAAACAATAACAACAATAATAATAATGGTAGTGCTTCGCTAGGAACACCCACACATTAGTTCAATAAATCAGCTTGAATTGAACAATGCGGATATTTACGCTTGTATGTACATGATCTTACTGGTTGATGTTAACTTGATTCCTCCATTTAATGAATGAAGATAATCTTTCCGAAGTGACTTCTTGAAATGGTATTCCGAATAACAGTTCCATACTACACACTTTATTCGCAGTAGTTTCAAGTAGAATCACATAGATGGTACGACGCAAATTTGAGGCAAGATATACAGTAGGCCTATGTACAACTAGATCTAGGTATATAGTGATTTTTTTGACGAATTTCAAATCTATACGTTTTTTTTGGCCATTATAAAGCAACTTTAGCCTTAATTTATGAAATGGTTTAACCTATGGGCTTAGTTCTAATGTAGGGATACACGTGTTAAGCGTAAATATGTTTGTATGTATGTGTAAATTAAGAAGATATAGAGTCAAAAAAGCACACTTGCATAACATCGACCCAAGCGCAAAAGACTTCTTAACTTAACGCAAGTTAGTACAAACATATTCGCGTTGCATCATCGTGAATGTACACATGCTTGAGAAATACGTATACTACATTGGACAGGCCCACTACAAGGCCTAGTACTAGTAGACGTTATGTTGCGGAGACTTGCTCATGAATGATGATACTGATAGGCATTAAGTTTAAGTTGTTTGCTTTAAGTGGTGGTTTGTAATGCCCCCCCCCCCTCCCCCCCCCAAAAAAAAAATAAAAAAAAAATCCCCCCTTTTTACATTTAAGTATTAACGCGAAAAGTACATTTTGTCTCTTTTAAATTTATTTTTCGTTTTAGTTTGTTTTTTGTTTTTGTTATCCATTATTTTAAAACCACCTAGACCTATCTAATATCTGTTGATTGTACACTAGCCCAAAGAGGAGCCATAAACTGGACGCATTCTAAGATGCTTGAAAATGGCGCTAAAAAAGGAGCAGTATCTTCTGAATCCGAATGAGCTTTGAGCAGGTTTCTTAAACAAAATCATGTGATATTTTTCAAGACGGCAAAAAATATTCCCTTTTTACATTTAAGTATTAACGCGAAAAGTACATTTTGTCTCTTTTAAATTTATTTTTCGTTTTAGTTTGTTTGTTTGTTTTTGTTATCTATTATTTTAAAATCACCATGGTCCTATCTAAGATGTATTGATTGTACATTAGCCCAAAGAGGGCCATAACCTGGAAGCATTCAACACGTTTAAAAATGGCGCTAGTATAATTATGTTTAGTCTCTTCTAGATCCGAATGAGCTTTGAGCAGGTTTCTTAAACAAAATTCTGTGATATTTTTCAAGACGGCAAAAAGATCATTTCTAGAGTGAACTGATGATAGAGAGAGAGAGAGAGAAAGAGAAGAGAGAGAGAGAGGGAGAGAGAGAGAGAGAGAGAGAGAGAGAGAGAAAGAGGGAGAGAGAGAAAAGTAGAGAGAAGAGAGAAAGAGAGAGAGAGAGAGAGAGAGAGAGAGAGAGAGAGAGAGAGAGAGAGAGAGAGAGAGAGAGAGGGGACAGATCAAAACATAAAGCTGATTGCTGAAGACCAGTACAGAGGAAACGCACACATAGAACAAGTACTGACCAGTTATGTTGTGGCTCTTAAGATAAGATAATATAACCTTTATTGATCCTCAAGGGAAATTTGTTCTGCTCATTACATTTGAAAAACAGTACAACATTACATGTTATGAGCATACATCTCTTACTTCCACTCTCTCTCTCTATCTCTTTTCTCTCTCTATCCCAAATATAGCGTAATATCGCATTTTAACTACTGAGTTTAAATAATCACGCTACACGTACAGTTCAGGTACAGATCTAGGGTGACATACAGATTAAGACCCCATAACCTAGATATTTTGACCAAAATTAATAGACTTAAATCTATAACTAAAAATGTCATACATGTATCTAAATCTAGAACGCTCCACCAAGTATCAAGTATAATTATAGGTCTAGGCTTTAGATCAGTTCTAGATTCTAAATGAGATTTAGATTATAGATAAGATAAAGTTTCTACATTTAGATTCTAGATCTAGAACTAGAATGCAAAATTAGGGATCCGGATCTAGATCTAGATTGAAATATAAAAAAATGCCTTCGCATTAAGAGATTATACGTCCTCAGTCAGTAGAACAAGGACGAAACTTTCATACTGTAACGTTACAGCAGTCAGGTTTTGAGCCATGTGAAACTTAGAGAATTATTTTGTAACCCCAATGGAATCAAATACCCATGTGAGTTTGTAATGTTTAGTGTTACCTATGGATGAAATCGACTGGATAAGCATTCTAAGTTTGTTGCCATGGAAAGGGGGCGATAGTTGTTGAAATGGCGACCAAACTTTAAAACGGTTCAACATAATTTTCCTAACTTGCGGATTGAGCGGCCTATAAAATTGATATTGGATTTTTAAACAACAACAACAACAACAACAACAATAATAATAATAATAATAATAATAATAATAATCATGCTCAATGCGTTTAACAATTTCCATATTATAGCAGTTATGTGGATGGAAAGAAGAAAGGCCAAATATTGAGTGAAAATCAATTAAAACCGAAATGTACAGATGTATTTGCACTCTGGTTGAAAGACTAGAAAAGTAGATAAAGTGATGGGGAGAATTAAAATTCAGTGATAGTAAAAGTATACAAATTTCGACTGACGTATTTCAAGTTGTCTGGCACCAGACAGGTGATGTAAGAAGTAGACATGTATATACATAGCACTATCACGCTCTTTAAAAAAGGGGAGCACGTGAGGAAAGATAGGTGTTGAGAGAAGTAGTAGAGCGGACATTCTCAGCATGCGGTTAAAGTAGGTGAACACATGAAGGAAAACGTGAATACTACAGTAATAATACAATAATAAAGTTCGGGACCTGAAGACAAACATTTTTTTTTACTGTAAATGTATAATATACACACACACACACATACATACACACATACATTATAATATATAAATAAATAATACATAATTATATAATACAAATGATTGCTCTTTAATTACATAAACGTTTCACAACAGTGTTTTGTATGGAGCCATTGCGCCCCTCTGTTCAGAAAACTGTTGTTGGTCGTTCTTCATTTCCTTCGTTATTTTACATGTTTTGTGTGTGTGTACTATCTAACTTTTAAATAAATTAAGCACTTTCCTATATTCGTACTAAAACTATACTATTATGTACCAATTGAAATTAAAAGTTTTATTATAAATGGGAAGTCTAAAATTATTCACATTCATAGCATTGTACTCAGCCATGTACAGGATCATTGATGCACAACAAGTTTCTCTGCGCAACAAAATGAGACGTTTTGCGGAAAGGCTCGAATCAAGAAAATCCCAATTTTCTTATGGGGGTCAAAATTATTGAAACATTTTTTTTTCAAAATATGAAAGTTAAATGTATTTACTACCCCTTAAAAATAAAAGGGGACATAAAATTTGCTCCTAAACGGTGTTTTAATGCGTTTTAGTATGTCAGTTATGTAAATTACGCCAATCTTAAACATAGATCTATGATAATGACCCGGTTTTCAATGGCCTCAGCCCAGCCATTCATTTCCGGTAACATCGATGTATTTGGTTGGTATGATTACAGCCGTCTTTTTGTAGACTGCACTCTGGTTGGTTGCAATTAAGTATATGGAGTACTCCTAGCCAATCAAAACCGTGATTTTTAACATAACCGATATCTCAGCTAGCAACGATTGTCTCGGATATAAACAAAGATTGAAAAACTGGGCTACTCTCGATATCGATAGGTAATATCAAGTCGAACCCTTTTGTGTTCTGCCTATACGGTTTAACTTCTATCGAATTATCGATAGTATCGCCATTACCAAAAAGATTATATTCTTTTGCAATTTTTCATCTCATTTAACGAATCAATAGTTTTATTGCCAGAAGCAGAACTATTGTAATCAAGGTTGACGTTAAGATAAAAGAGTTTAAAAAAATACAAAATAAGGTTGCTTTTTTGGAGAGCTTCCAAGCTCATATGGTAGAGCGTAGGTCTTCAGATCACGAGGTCCGCGTATTTTTTTTGTCCGATATAGGTCCCTTGTAACTGGTTGGGTCGCTATCAGTATAATGTTAACGGCTGAGACAGGCGTCATGGTATACCTGCCCAGTCTCATGTGTGGCAGCACATAAAATTGTCAGACGTGAGTCTTGGGACCCGTCGACGTATATTACTTCCTAGAGGTACCTAGGAGACGTTAGACCCTATAAAGAACTTCAAATCATGTGCTTCAAGGGGTAAAATCTGTCCATCATTAGCAGCAGTAGTAGCGTAGCTGTCCAGATATATTTGTCGTTGTATTATAAGGTGAAATATATATTATTTCAGAACATATAAAAAAAAAAAGAAAGGAGAGAAAAGATTAAAAAAGTAAAAAAAAAACGAAAAAAAAGGAAGAAGAAAAAAAATAAATAAAAAAGGATGAATACATACAAAGAAAAAAGAAAAAAGAAGGAAAAAAAGAGAAAATATAATTTAATAAAAAAGGAGGAAGCAGAAATGTATTTACTAATGGCAAGGGGTCTAAAAGATCCTCTTTCAAAAAGAATCGGCATACATACAATTTACTGTACTCATTCTGTTCATATGAACGGGTACCCCAGCTTGTAAGTTTATACTGATAGAAAATAATACAAAAATAGTTAATCATTTGAAACAACACAGTAATATAGCATGAAAAAGGCCGTTGCTAAGCATTCTTTACAATTTTATACTACCGAACTTCAACTGCGTTTTTCTCGCATTTATGAAATCCGACCCTTACTTGAACCCGTTCTTGAAATAGCTATAATTTAAACAAAATTAAAATATTTTGAAACGTTTTCAACTTGTTTACAGCTTAGATTTTTAAAATGTCCAGTAGTATCAATATGTCAAAATGTATTTATAAACGCCGCAAAACGTCTTATTTTGTGACATAGCTTTTTTCTATTCAAAGTCCATTTGTACATTTTGAAGCTTGTGTGACTAAAAAACAACAACAAGAAACAAAAGCAAAACCCACCGTTTTCTTTTTCCTGTTTTCGATTTTGTCTTAGAGTTCAGATGTTCTCACGTTATCATTGTTGGTATTTTCCTTTTTATAATGCTCTCTTGTTTTAAGAAATAAAAAGGGTGAATATTCTTGCCTGCCCGTTGTAGAGCCAGTAGAGTGCAGACTATCTTCTTAGAAGGCATTGAGTGGAAACAATCAATGATTTCGCAAGTAAAGGGAAAACCCACAAAAACCCCAAACTCATACTTTATAACTCTTACTTAACTTTCATCAATAATAATAATTATTATTATGGTGTTGTGTTTAACCAAGGTTGTTCGCACCAATTTGAGACATGTAGTACTATTAGCACTGAGATTGGGAAAGAGCAAATTAAATGGATGTTTACCATATTTTGAGGTAAACATAATTTGGACTGATGAGACTGCTGATTAGGTGTAAAAGACATTAACGAATCAGAGCTTTCAATATCTGTCATGAGGACAGAAATGTCTTACTTTTTGTCGCTATGAGTACACAAGAGGTTCATTTGAAAGTTCTATTGTAGGTCGAGCATAGGTTTTGTCTGATTAGTTAATTAAATGTTTATTAACGTCGAACCACAGAAAATGAACCTGGATGTCCCAACATGTGTCGGCACAAAAGGTCGTTGGCTTCAATTTCGAAACCAGAGTGTTGGTGGACTGAACAAATGTGTTCGTTTTCTTTCCTCTTTATATGGTTTTACCTCGACTACCGTATTCGTTTTTAAGAAAATTAATAAGTAGGTTTGGACTTTCGCAGGTCCAGAAAAACCTTTGTATATGTACGTGAATGATGAGTTAAATGCAATTTATGGGTTCAAGAGAGAGTCAGAAAGGGGCAAAAAGAGAGAATGAGAGAGATAGATAGATCGACAGATTGACAAATAGAGGGAATAAGAGAGATATATAGATACATAGAAAAAGAGAAAGATAAATATAGAGAGATAGAGAGAGAGAGGGGGAGAGAGAGAGGAAAGAGAAAGAGAGGTAGCGAGAGATATATAGATAGAGAGATAGGGAGATAGAGAGTGTGAGAGAGAAATGAGAATAAGGAAGAGGGAGAGGGAGAGAGAGAGAGAGAGAGAGAGAGAGAGAGAGAGAGAGAGAGAGAGAGAGAGAGATGCTTGAAGATTCTCATTTTAGATTAAGAAACGTTTAATTTTTTTCTCTCTGTGCTTAGAGAGAGTGTCATGTAAGGAAATTATTAGGTCTCGATTTTTTTGGTTTATTGCTTGTTTTCGTAAACTTGAATTTCCAGGTAAATAATAGAAGAAATATTTTTTAAGTCTATTCATATAGCCGATTAGATACTTAAGTAGTGCGATAGAAGTCAGAGCCAGAACACAGAAAATATGATCAAGAAACTCAAACTCGTTTATACTGTTGAAGGAAACTAAGATCTCTTAATGTTGATAACACCTTAATACAAATAAGTCTTTTATACGTCAGTTCTTTCTAGTTTTCTAACCTATGGGATCACATGTTGGGGCGGAAATTTGTTGAAACAAGATAGGGATAAACTAAATAAGATAATTAAAAACGCGGGAGGGGTGGTAGGTAGAGAACAAGATGACTTAGACACACTATGCACCCAACGGACGGTAAAGAAACCCAAACAGATCCGGCCTGAATTACGTGACACATCCCCTCCGTGACGAGTATGATAGTAGATCATTCAACGAAAGTTAGGATGCCACGGGTTCGAACACACAGATATGGAAACTCTTTTGTGCCAAGGTCTGTGGCCAGCTAAAACAAGCTTTTTAGAAGGGTTTGAATAAAATGTATGACAGGCTAGTACAATTTATATTGACTTATCGTTTACTTTGTGCAGATGTTAAAAGAGATTATTAGAAAAGTTTCTATATAATTCCATTACTTTTATTTGCCTGAATTCCCACTTCTTTTAACCCTAAACGGGATTTTTAACAGAGACTGATCATAAAGAAACAATTATAATTTATTTTCTAATTCTTAAACTACGAATTAACGTATGTTAATAATTTTACACATTTTTGAAAGTTCATTAAACTTTGCAACATGTTTCTACTATGCCTAGAGAAATAACTATGTGTCTGTGTAATATTGTATTTATTCAAATTTTACGCTGTAATTTAAATTCCACAATAAAGATTAAGAAAGTATTTGGTATTCTGTATTCTCTAGTAAAAAAAAAACTATGCAGAAAACATCTGTACTATACTGGACTTAGGACCATGAGACTCACTCCAAGGTCACATTTGTCGATCTTTA
>RQTK01000029.1:768723-789061 GCA_003991915.1 Elysia chlorotica | reverse complement strand
GGAAAGGGGAGAGAGAGAGAGGGAGAGAGAGAGAGAGAAAGACGAAGACAGACAGACAGGTAGAAAGAGAAGGGTATAAAGATAGATAGATAGATAGATAGATAGATCGATAAAATGCTAGATAGCTGTATAGATGGTTAGATATATATGACATATATATATATACAAGAACTAGAACAAGAACAACAAGAACAAGAACAACAACAACAACAACAACAACAACAACAACAACAACAGCAACAACAGCAACAGCAACAACAACAGCAACATCGACAACAACAATTAGGAAGTAGAAAATTATAATAAGTGTGAATAGCAGCTTTGTCAACAACAGCAGCAGCAGCAGCAGCAACAACAACAACAACAACAACAACAACAACAACTACAACAACAACAACAACAACAACAACAACAACAACAACAACAACAACAACAAAAACTGCAACAACAATGAGGAAATATAAAAATGTTTACAACTTATGAAATTTGGATGTTGCATCCTTATTAAAAAATATATATTTTTTAAATCCAACGTATTCCACGGGACGTCAACATGATTAGTTTTATATTTTTCAATACCTCTACTTCTGATGTGATTTTCGTACTTTAATCTCAAGGTTCCCATGTTGACCTATTTTCGGAGACGATCTTTGCAGTCACTAATATATTAAAAGTGCATTGTATACCCCTTTACCATTTTAGTGATTTTCCCGGAGTGAAACAATGTGACAGCTGGTACTCCAATCATAAGTATAATAAAGCCTAATCTCACCTGAAAAGAGGGATTCCTCCAGATCTACAGTTAATCCTATTCTTTTTGAAAATTGAACATACTCACCAATTACGCCTTGAAAAGAAAAACGCTTTTTTAATGAAAAGAAACCAGTGTAGGCAAAAGCATTCAATAATTCAATTATCACTTGAGCAAGACATTAAAAAAGTCTTTTGATGAAATCTAGGGACAGGAAATTTGTGCACATTGTGTGATACATTTTAACAGTGTGGGAGGTCTCTTTTTTTAAATGCGTCGGTGTGTAATAACTTCTATTTCTATCTTTAATAATGCGAAAGAGGACAGTGATGAATGTAGCTATATTGATTGATAGAGAGTGATAGATACATAGATAGACAGTAAGATTACAAAATAGGTGAAAGGTCACACACACACACACACACACATATGTTTCTGTCTTAATAGGCAAGTAGAAAGATAGACAGATAATATTAATTTATAGATCGATAGAAAATACATGAAAGATATAACATATATAATCAAATATATTGATTAGCGGCAGGTATAACAGCTGTGCAATTAAAAAGTTATGAAGATTCTCCTACCTAGCTGTTATGACCATGGTGTTTGCTACACAAGTGTTTCAAATGACAATCATGATGGTGACTATCTTCAAATTTATACATGGATAAATATATAAATAAAAATAGAATGAAATGACAAGTAGCTGGACAGTCCATAGCACAGCTGACTAAACTATTTAGACCGCCCCTCCTATCACATGTTATATTATATGGTCGACTTTTAATATGCATGGGTGTGAAACTTAGACTGACTGAGAATACTGAAAGGAGAATAGATGCTTTAGAGATGTGAATTCATAGAAGAATTACAAGATCTTCTCGGAAAGAAAATAAAACAAACTTTGATATACTAGAAATGGTAAATGTCAAGCAAAAAAATAAATAAAATTAATGGACATGTAAGAAGGAACAGTTCATTGCAGAAGATCGTAAAAGGTATGGTGGAAGGCACGAGAGGTAGAGGAAGCAGGCGGATATTATTAAGCTGGGTCAAGAACGTGAAGGACTTAACTGGAATGGAAAGCAAAGAGTGCTACGAGATAGCGCTTAAACGAGAAACACGTGGAACACGTGGCATCCAACCTCTGACTGAATGTCTGACAGGTTGTCCTCTCACCCCTTCACCACCCTCTAGGGGGTGGGACGAGCTGGTTGAAGTGTTGGAGCCTTGGTCTTCCGATCAGGAGGTCTGCTGTTCGAATCCCGCGATCGCGGTATCGTCGGTGTCCCGTGTGTGACATGGGGCGCGGTGGTCTAGGGGTAGAACATCGGCTTCCGACGCAAAAGGTCCCGAGTTCGAATCCTGTCCGTTGCGTTCCCTACTGGTTGGGTCGGTGTCAGTATAATGTGACCGGCTGAAACAGGAGCCATGGTATCCCCGTCCTGTCTCGTGTGTGGCAGCACATACAATTGTCAGACGTCCGTCTTGGGGCCCGTCCACAATAAAGCCTATATAGTGCTGCTGTTGAATGTTAAACCAACCCAACCAACCCCGTGTGTGACAGCACATACCGAGGTTGGACGTAACGCAACCAACTTAACCCAAACCCTCCACCACCCCAACTCACCCACTCACCCACCCGCACACATGCAAACGCATCTCTTTTAAAAGCATGCTTCATTATCAACATGGATTAAACACATTATTCTTCTGCACGACTGAGAATTAAAAAAAGCAAATCAAAGCCCTTACGTGTTAAAGTCGTTGTACTCGGTGGGTTCAATGCTGGTGTTGCGCACATTGGCGTATGCGAAGATGAGGTGAGTGCACAGGTTGGAGGGGACCCGGGATGGAGGCAGTCGTCTGTCCCGGGGTCCGAACTGAGACCAGTTGGTGAAGTAGCACACGTGCTGGTAACTCTGGCACTCTGGAAAAAAAGACAAGAAAGAGGAGAGCATGTGGAATGTTTTAAAAGGTACGTTTATATACACGCTATAGAAAATGAAATTTTCACCCCCTACTGGTTGGGTCGGTGTCAGTTTAATGAGATCGAATGAGACAGGAGTTATGGTATCTCCGCCCTGTCTCGTGTGTGAAAGCACATAAAATTGGCAGACGTCAGACAATAATTATAGCCTTTATAGTGCTGACGTTAAACGTTAGACCACCCCAACTGAACTCATTAGTACTTAACACAACTGGAAAAATGTGTAAAGGAGGACTATATCGGTTTGCATAAAATTGTTGAAATGTGAGAAACACGTTTAAGCTGCGACAGACTAATATAATGTTCATCAAGACGTTTGGCTGTTTAATTGAACGGCAAATAATAAACTGTATGCTTTTCGCATGGAATGCAATGCTAAGTAAAGGCTAGGCAGGTATACATTATGCAGATACGAATTTTTAACCGTTTACCAAAACTGCATGAAAAACTGCTATAAACTATTATTTTAGTTTCTATATAAATAAATTCTCCCATAATTGAGCTGCGTGTAACTATCGGTTTATAAGACTAATACAGCTCTATTAATTTCAATATCTTTTAAAACGTTTTAACTCTGATATTGTGCAGTCTATCTCAGAGATTCACAGTTAGATTGGTCATCAGAAGCTAAGTTTTATCTGTGTGCTAATGAAGAACTTAGTAAACTTCACAAACGAATATTTCGTGTTCATCACTATACGAACCTATTGATCAAATAGTCTCTAAAATTCTTTGTTGTTTGAAGAGTGATTTGATAAGCACCCTTTTTGAAATAATAAATAATAAAATACAACGAAACAACAACAACAACAACAACAACAACAAAAGCAGCAGCAACAGCAACAACTACAGTGATGAAAACAAAAACTACCAACAATCCCAAAACTAACCACGAAACAATATATATTCCACTTTTTTCAGTAGTTAAATATACTGGAAATCATTATGTTTGTGACATGTGACAGAGTTACCTAAAAGTTTTTTGTTACGCGTTTATGGCTATATGTTCTACATTGCATGTATAAAATTAATTGAACAATTCGCATCTTAGCAAGCTCAGTTTTTAAAGCTTTGATCTCGATTTCTTTAATTTTAGGAGTTTATCAGAATGAAATATCTATACGTTAAAAATAATCTCTTTAAATGCAAAAATAATTGGTTACACTAACTTTTTAAATGCTCTTTTATATTATTAATTTTTTTCGAATTTCCTTACTAAATGCGAGGTTGCTTCTTTAAAATAAAGTTTTATAGCAATCGAACATTAATAACTTCATTGGGTAAATTTACTATATTCCGAAACGTTCATATTTAACACAAATTTCATATAAACATTAAATTTACTTGCTATATTTAATTGTAAACACGTCAGTAAGATGAGCAGATACGGCTAAAATAAACATGATTTTGTTAATAATTGTATATACACGTGAAAAGGTAGACCTAGAAAATAAATTAATATTAAACATTTACATGTCAAATATGTGTAGTAAATTTCAGGCTTTTAAAGCTGAAAGTCTAAGACTGCCCCACCCCCCACTAGTTATCACAGATCACGTGTGGTGACATGCGATCATGGGGACTATTCACTTTATGCTTATGGAAAGAAAAAAAAGTAAATAAATACAAAAAAACCCCAAACGACGTCAACGTTTAATTGGCTTTGTATTTATAGCCCCAAGAAATCAAATATTAGCGTAAAATCTTGGGCGGATGATTGGCAAGGAAGTAGGTGTTTAGCTTGGCTATGTGGTTTAGACAACATGGGAAAAAATGATAGAAGACATAATAAGCACGTGAGATAGATGGAGAGATAAAGAGAGAGAGAGAGAGAGAGAGAGAGAGAGAGAGAGAGAGAGAGAGAGAGAGAGAGACATACATACATACAGACAGGCAGACAGAGATATTATGGGATACCGTGAAGATAGATGGACAGACAGATAGAGACAGGGATATATGCGAAGATAGATGGACGGACAGACAGATAGAGACAGATAGATACAGACCGAAAACAGAAGCATATAGTGAGAGGGGTAGAGAGAGGTGGCAAGAAAGATGGAGGGAAAGCGAGAAAGAGATAGAGAGAGCGAGCGAGCGAGAGAGAGAGAGAGAGAGAGAGAGAGAGAGAGCGATAGAGCAAAGTTTTAATTATTAAAACTTTTAAACTAAGTATATAGGCAAGTGGTAGAGAGTAATACTTTACGAGTGCAAGTAGCCATCTGAAGCAAAAATAAGACTTTGTTTTGCTTTTAAGACGGGAAGTTGACTTAATAATTATATTGAGTTTCCCCGTAGTGTTTAATTTAACGGATCAGATTACGACACCAAAGGAAGAAGACTGCCTATAACATTTTAAAATAGCCAAAACGTTTGCGGCCACGGGGCAGAAAAATACTCTTAATAACAAGAGATATCAAAATACTGAAGTGATATTGAGTATTACTTGTGCTATAGCACACAATTTACGCAACTCCATTTGTGGATATTTATTATCAAATCACGATAAGAGCCTACTGTCTGTTATATCTGTTATATATACCACAAAAAGGTTGTTACTGTGGGAAAAACCCACTACACACTTAGAAACTGGACTACACTGCACTGCTCTTTCTGCATATAAAAAAAAGAGATTTGTGAGGAGCCCTTTTATATTATTGCTTTAAATAATATCTAGAGACTTGATTTTTATTTTAAAAAGTATTACTTAAACTTCTTAAAATGGAGACACGATATATTTTGTATTAGGATACATCATACTAACAAAACGTGATTTAAAATACCTTGCAGCTTGCCGAAAGCCAACACAAGTAGGAAGAAAAGCTGGTTTCGGAATGTCATTTTCTCAAGTCACTTCCAAGTATTATTCCTCTCACAAAGGAAATTCTAGGAGGAAAATATCAAAGTTTTAATCACACAAATACAGCACATAATTTAGAAAAAAGAAAGAACCCATTGTGGTTCGAGCCCTGGCGATTTCGCTGCATACTGGGTGGGTCTATGTCATTTTAATGTGACTGGCTGAGACAAGAGTGATGGTACCCCCCGCCCGGTCTCTTGTGTGGCAGCACATAAAACTGTCAGACGTGAGACTTGAGGTCCGTCCACGATATAGTCTATATGGAGCTGACGTTGGACATTAAACAAAACTCAACTCAACTACTTTTTGCGTAAATAGATGCACACTCAAATATAAAAAAATCAATATCTCGAGCTTAAAGCCAGAGACAAACGCGTTTTAGTATAAAGAAAAAAATACTTACAAACAATTAATAAATGTTAATTTTGTAGTTCAGGTTCGTATATTGCTAAAAAAAAACCCTGACTTGTTATTCAAGTTGTTGGGTCATCAAACCCTTTATAGAGTAAATCGGATGTGAAAACAACAAACAAATAATTTTCCATGAACCAATTACAAAACAGTGATTTTTAGTAATAAACACGATTTGATATATTCAAAAGTTAACGGTAGAACTAGAATTAAATGTACATTGTGAAAAATGATTATAGCTTCCAAACTACTCGCATTTAACTTAATACTTTTAATTGATTTCATTTTATATATATAAAAAAGGCGATGGACTATTCAATATAATAATATTTAATTGCTAGTGGTGTTTTTCCCAACCTTATAATTCAAATATTTTGCTTACACAAAAGAATCTTTTTTTCTCTATAATTACCTGGGTGTGGTTTTGAAACTGTAACTAACGATTTACTTCCAACCAATAAACACGCTCTAACAATATCATTTATCTACATATACTCAATGTAAAATTATATATTAATTATGGTATTTTTTCCTTTGATGGAACTCTTTTTAATCAATATCAATAGTTTCTAAAAATTTAGCCTTTAGTCACTTTATTAGGTAAAGTACATACCTGGTCTTAGCGGCCTAATTCTTTCTCGTCCCGTTCCTAACTGAACCAAAACAAATCAATATCACTATATTAAAGAATCTACAATTAAGCATTTCATAAACATTACACTGCATTAGCCAACAAACTCTCTTTCCTATCCTTCCTTCAAACCCTACACAAACACACACACACAGACACACACACATACACACAAACACACAAACAAATACACCTCAGCTTAATTTAGATGGAAAACAATCAGACATCTTAGACATTTTTTGTCATAACTAACTTTTTAATCCCCAATAAGGTAAACAAGAACAACAACCACAGCTTATTCTTTGTTTCATTGCTATTACTAGTGTTACTCTTTGTCCACCGTGACAAACAAAATCTCTCTTTTTTGTAAGCCGAGAACGTTGCTCTAACAACGTGACTGTTGTCTACAATGGACCGTCTACTGTTTTCCACAGCTTGCGACAACAGCGGACCGCGGAGAACAGAAAGGGATTTTAGTATAAACAATGCCCTGAGATGGCAAGATTAAAACCCTTGCTCTGTCCGCTAGACTTGTTTGTTTGTTTTCGCTGCTTGAGGTCAGGGATATAGAAAGGCAATGTCATGCTTAACAATAACACAATACCACCAGACTTTATCCCCCCCCCCCCCTTCCATTAGTTTTAACAAAAAGACAAAACAAACTTTTGCTAAATACCTGGGCGGAGTGGATGAATGGTGTCTGTAAAAACAATTCTATATTTTACAATTAGCGTTAAACAATTTATTATCTTTAAACCTGTAAAGGTACATTTTGTTAAAATACTATATTAAAAAAGAAAACAACCAACAAAAACCACTCGATCATCACCAATAATTTTTCTCCCTCTCCCAACCAAAAAAACAAACATCAACCTCTATTGACGCTGTCAGAAAATTACTACTGATAATACTCTATCCGCATAGAAATATATATTACAATAAAGCAGGCCAACTACTCTAACTAATATTCCTGAAGCTACTACTTCTAAACCAACGTTACTACTACTTCTACTACTACTACTACTACTACTACTACTACTACTACTACTACTACTACTACTACTACTACTACTACTACTACTACTACTACTACTACTACTACTACTACTACTACTACTACTACTACTACTACTACTACTACTACTACTACTACTACTACTACTACTACTACTACCACCACTACCACCACTAACACGACTTTTACTTCGTATAGGTTTTCCGAAGTATATATATATGTTGCAGAACCTTCGCCATAAAACTCCAGAGGAAGATCAGATTTAAACAATGTGTATGTAAGCGCACTTTTCTACGACTTGACCTATTGGTCCATTTATTGAAAAGGTAGAATGTATCATTTTTCCTCGATTTACAAATTAATAAGACAAATGCTAAGATTTCAATCCAAGGCCGCATGGTTGCCAGTTTCGAGACTTATTCGTTTGGTAATAACTATATCTGAGGCTGGAGTTAACATTAAACATTATTCATAGAGCAGATTTTTACTCTGTTATGTCATATAAAACCTTGCAACTATAATTGATTGGTTGAAAAATTCCTCAGGTCAAATATAATTAAAAATTCAAATTTTGCCTGGCCCTAAAATGCAACAAACCTGACCAATGTTTCTTTTCGTTTTTTTGCTTGTAATATACCCTTTTACATTCATTAAATTTGTTTTTTTTTTCAGAAACTCTTTAACATCGACGCGAATCCATTTACACGTTGTTTTTTTTTTCTTCGGTGCAATTATTTTATACAAATCTCTCCATTACATACCAGTTTGATACAACGTATGAAATTCGTTTTTATTTTCGTCTTTTTGCCAAAATCTACGCACATATAATTACTGCAAAAATAATGGTCCAATGAATCAAGAAAGTCGAGAGAGACGTAACTTTGCAGTGCAGAACCATTTGTCTTTTTTTGTACATTCACGTTCCATTGAATAAAAAGTAGTATCAAGATGTTGAACTGAAAGTAAAAATCGTAGATTTGTTTTGGTCAAAAACACTTTTAAGATTTTTCTCTGGTATGAAATCAGCCATACTTTTACGCCGTAAGTACAACGTCGAGTCAGGTCAAGACTTGACTTAAACCTTCTTACTCTCACATTCTTACGACCAGAAGTAAGCTACCACAACGTTGTACTTACTAACCGAGGTTGATATCCTACTTTTTATTTACGTCATACTTATACAAAGTACTCGTTTGTAGACGAACGATTCTGGATTTGCACTATTGTAAAGAGGTCATATCGCAGTGTGAATCTAGAGCATTTTATAATGTGTATCCCAGACTAAAAAAACATTAATATTCTGGATGTATGTGTGTGTGTGTGTGTGTGTGTGTGGTAATCGTACGGTTTAGAACTCATTTATGGGGAAAACCACCATACTCATTCCTCAGCCGTCAGAGTCGGGTTTTTCAAAGCACCTCCCTCGTGGAATTATACGCCGAACTCAATCTATCAGCATAGAACGACGGGAATGATGAAACCGACAACAGCAACTATCTAGTCCTACAGTCTTGTTAAAAACCTTTAAAATTTGAATTTTATGTCAATAACATTTTACAATAGTGTACTCTTGGTTGCAGAGTTGGAAATAGAATTGTTGTTAAAAACAGATTCAAAAACATGTCAGACAATAGTTTGAAAATCTAGTAGTTTATTTGTCTGTTTTTTAACGACCAGTATCATCACTTGTTTGATAATTATATGCTCTACCATACACGAGACAGTCCGGGGAGAACAGGATCCCTGTCTCAGCCGCTCAGATTATACTGACAAGGACCCAACCAGTTGTGGACGAAATTGGACAAATTAAATTTTGACTGATACAAGGTTTCGAGCGGGGACCTTCTTATTGGTAGGCCAACGCTCTGCATATTACTTGTGCCAGTTTGCTCCACGTAGATCTACTTAACTTCATGAAAATGAAAATTGAAAGTTACTCAATCCGAACTGGGTTTTGCTATGTCAAACTATTATATTTTAGTCGTTCTTTGACAGAAGTAGACTGTTTATTGAGCGTACACGTGTGGCAAGGTGAGAAATATCATAGTCAAAATTAAAATTGGGCGCGTCCGTAGTGGCATCAGTGATGTACATCCATATCTTCCATTAGAGGTACGGAACGATAAAAATGATAATTATCTACTCAACAATATTCGCTATCTTGGTTACACTTTCTTCAATAAGCATTTAATTTTGTGGTCAGCTAATGGCACTGGAAAGACTTGAACATGACCCCGCCTTACTGGTATACCAAGGATGATAATAATGCTAGATGGATGAAGGTTGTTGTTAAATTGATTTAACGTCCAGCATCATCACTTTATAGGCTATATTGTGGACGGATCCCAAGACTGACGTCTGACAATTTTAGATGCTGCCACACACGAGACAGGGCGGGGATGCCAGTCAGCAGGCCACCACGCCCCCCAGATTGATGAAGGAAAACGACTCTGCAATTATTTTGACGATGTGTTTATTGAGGATGCTATAATGAACTTGCGTTACAAATCGAGCTAGAAAAAGAGCACGTTGTGCTCAACGTGTTTGAAGGTGTATGTACAAATGGGTCTATACCGCAGAGTACTTATATAGTAGGCTATGGCCTATATAGATGGCTGATTCCAAATGTAAATATCTCCACTCATACTTTTGAGAAAATGGAAAAACAAAACTTAACATTTTTGCTTTTCAATCTGTTTACACCGCAATCACACGAGGTATGCTTTTTTATGTGCTAAATAACATTTGCTATTAAAAATTCATATGGTGTTAGCGATTATTGCATAAATTGATTTAAATCGAGATATTCATTTCCTGCAGAAACACCTTGTGACAGAGATTTTGGTACACATCCACAGAACAGTACATATTCACTTTTTGCCGTAACTCGACTGAAACTTTTATGGCATTTATTCATACAATTAGGAGATATCAATTTCTTAAAGTAAACAGTGTTTCTGCAATATTTTGTTCTAAAAATGATACTGCAATAATTATTTCTTGCACTATTTAATTCAGCATAAAAATCATAAAAATGAAAATTATAATGAAAAGGAGTGCATACTTATTATTTCACAAGGAAATAACGACTTATAGTGTATTCACTTAAGAATACAGTTTCGCTAACACATTACAACTAATAAACATACACGCAGAAACTGAAACAAAAGAGTAAAAAAAATTGCAAGGAAACTAATTTTAATAACCAATGACTTCTTGCCTGTCTGGCTAACTACAAGTACAACATCCAATCTAATTCTAGACGCCAGTGATGATGATCAGAATACTTGTATTGTAGATGGCCAACTTGACTGTATTAAGCAGACTACTATAAGCTTTTTGATTTAAAATGAAGAAAATGGAGAGGAAATGTATCAGAAACTACATTTGAGATAAAGAAATTGAAACTTTAATTCAGATTAAAAGCTTCATGTTTTATAGACAATGAATGTCATATATGCACCTCCCTTTATGAGTTAAAAAAATTTTTTTTTTGAGTAATAATTCAAGGCATAGGTAGGGTTACAGTCTTTCATGACACAAAACTAGATCTACTGCAACTCATCTTCCCAGTCGTCATCTTCTGCAGGCTCAGGCGTTTAAAAGTTCAGCGCTTTCTTGGGTTTGCCGATTTTTAACAGTGGTTTGACACACCCTTTACAGAGTTTCAAAATGCGATCTTTCTGGACTCTGGTTATGGGTAGCATCTTTTTGTACGCATGCTTGTGTGCTCAGCGTTTTTACGTTGTTTTCTTTTCCACAATCACATAGGTATGCGTGCCTCAATTGCATCATTATAAATGTACACATATCTGTGATGTCACCATGTGTATCACATAGAGCCATTTCATTGTTTCTGCGTGATGATCTGTCTTTAATGTCTTCCTTCTTTTTTATTTTTTGTGTGTGCTGAGGAACAGTTTAAAATCAACAAACCTTGTGATGACCCAGCCCATTAAAATGTACGCTCGTAGGAAGCAATTTCGCCAAGCTTCCGACAGCACAAACAGTACGCGTTTTTTTTAATGTTCTGCCTTGCTAAACAGAAAAATTTTAGACACAAAGTATTCGAGAGAAGTAAGTTTATGACACTTTGTTTGCAGGTAGCTTACGAAGAGCCTGTAAATCCAAATGGTCTTCTAGATCTGACATGTACTTTTTTAAGCTGCCACAAGCCTTTAATTTTTGTATCAAAACCACATCTTTTCAAGGTTTTGGTCATAATTATGACTGACACACACAGAAGTGACGCAGACCTTATTCTTCCTTAACACGAGATCTCATTATTTCACGTTGATGTCGACGACTCTGTCACTATAACATTCCTTTTTTCATACTAACTTCACTTCAGGTATTACGTTCTTAAATGCCTCCACATAACTGTAATATCCTTTTTGGCTTAATGAGTACCATATTCAATTTCTGCTGAAAAAGTTTTTATCACTGACTGGTTCCTGGTGATTCTGAACACAGTGTTCTCTGTAAAGATTATACATTTTTAGATTGAAAAGGCTGGGGTCAGGATATTTCTTTTGGTGGTCTCCATAGTATGATGGCCTTCCAGGCATGCCAAAAGTAAAATGTAATATGTCAGATTAAAAAACAACAACTTATAGAATTAATTTTTCTTCCCAGCTTCATGACTGCCACGTTCGTCATTTTTGTATACATACTCCGCTTCTGCCCTAACCATTGTGTAAAAGAACTTTTGGCGAACATGATACTTAGAATTTTGGGATTGATCTACTTTTTTCTATCTTACTGTCTATACGGCTTTCCTCGACTTTTTAATTTCAACATGCGCAAAGATAAAACCCTATTGTTTGTTTATGTTTTCTTTTTTATGTGGTAATTTTCAAATAAATACATGACCTTCTCTGTTGATTACTATCCTGCCCTCTCCGACTATCCTATCTGTACACTTAAAGCGGCATTTCTGAAAATCGACAGGCGCTAGCTTTTGTTCTTTAACTTTCTGTTGAATCAATAAGCTACACAGCGTGAACTATGCCTTTTTTGAGTGCTACACATGCGCCATATATATAAAACAAATTACAAGCGTAAATCAAAGAGAGTTTCTGCAAGAAATGTATAATTATATGAGGCATATACGCACATTTGGCCCGTTTTGGGTTGGTTTTGCTCTCTCTTACTGCATGAAAGAAATGCATACGTGACTTATATATTTATCGCAGGCAAGATGTGTTTAAAAGGTACACATATATACATTTATTCATAACATATATATGGCTATTTAAAAGAGATAGATCTATATATATATATATTATGGCTATTTAAAAGAGATAGAGCTGAGATTTTTCTTGAGTTGAAAAAAATGGCTAAAAATAAAATATGGTGTATATAACTCCATTCCACCAAAAACTGGAGATGTTCCCTTCTTGCACGCAGCAATCAAAATCCATAATGACCCAGTTTTAGAACAACATGAATTATTCCCTTTATTATTCTTGACATATTGACCCCCCCAAAACACGTCGTCTATGTACGTAACTTTACTTCATTTCTTTCTACTTGGATCTAACACCTCACAACGGTATAGACTTACAGATTTGATATAATTACTTGTTCTCTGAGGTGTAAATATGCAATAAATTACACACACCTTACAACCTTAATTTGTAACAGAAAAGCAGGACACATTTTTATTGCATGGGGAAGAAGTGAGAATCACAACATTTCACTGCAATCCGCAGAATACATTTACATAAAAGTTCAGTTTTCTTATCATTAGAGACTCGGTGTCTCTTTTTTTAATTAATTAATTTTGGATTTTATTTGTAGACACATTGTTTTTCATAAACCTTATAACACGATGTGTTCCAGACAGTTTACACACTGGATACAATTATCATAAATACAGAGCGAGTCAAAAAATCCCTTACCACCCAAATAAGGCAATATGTTTCAAACAACGTATAAGTACATTACCAACCAATGCCTCATAATCAAAACCTTATAGTCACTGCTACATAATCATGTTCAATGTGGAATTATGTAAAACATCGTCTCGTCGGGTATTTAACTAGTTTAAAAAATCAGATTTAAATTTTGAGATTACCTCGGCCCAAACCTGGGGTATCAGCAGGGCTGGGAATAACTTCACCAGACCTGGGGTATCAGCAGAATCAGCCGGATTAGTGAAAGCCAAAGCGACGATTAATCCGAAAATATCCTCTGGATGTAGGGAATAAAATATAAACGGATCAAACGTGTCTCAAGAGATGATTGACCACAGTATCGCGATCGTATAGGGTATAATATGATAACACACGATGTAATAGTTTAAGTCTATGTTAAAACGATTATGTTCTGTAAGTCTGAGTAACATGGATAACTGGTGTCTTAGAAGATTCACCACCCGCGATTGTAAGTATAACGTCGCAGTAGTTTAAGACGCGTTTAAGCTTTCTTTAGAGCATAATTATTCTTACCAGTGGAACGCTACAGCGACGTGTACGAACGCTAGTACATAAAGATTGATGAAAACCGGTCCAATTCGTAATGGTATGAACATGCAGGTTTTTGCCATTGACATAGGCTAAAAAGTACTCGAATTAGCTAAAATGAAACTTAAAATATTTTTCCTCACAAAATAAATATTGTTAGAGTAAACATAAAGAACACCCGCATTTGCACTACATACTATTTCTCTAACGAAAGGAAAGAAAACTGAGAAAAAGCATTCATGGTGAGATACCTGAGGTTTACCAATCAAAAACATACAGACAAACAAATAAAACAACAACCATTTATTCTAAGAGTATCCAAAATAACAAAAAGTTCTGTTTTTGCCAATATATATGAGAAAAGAAACTGGAATGCACATTAATGTATATGAACTGAACCTTAACTCAGTTATAAAATCACTCTAATAAGAAATATTCAGTGTTATTCAAGGCCCCTATCTCTCTCTCTTCATCTCTCTCGCTCTTTCATTCTCTCTATCTTTCTCTCTCCCTCTCACTCTCTCTCCCTAACCGTATCCCTTCCTCTCGCTCCCTACTTCTAACCCTATGGACCTAGTTCGGAAGAGGCCCTAATTTGAGTTTGTTGCTTTTATTCAACGTTAGCACTAAACATAAAATATGCTACATTGCAGAGGTCCTAAAAAAAAAGACCACCACCCCCTCCTCTTCAGTGTCCTTCTATTAATTAAAAAAATTTACACATTTCTTTTCCAACCAATGTTGGTTCTAATTGATGCTAACAGTATTTCAACCAACAAAGTAACTAATGCTTACAGAAATCCTGTTTAAAGTCATAGTCATAGTGTCGGCACCGTTTAATTTTCCAGCTCCCCAGTTTGTTAATTATCCACCGGTTATTTGTTTCCTATTTTCGGCGTTCCAATCTAATTATTTAGAGCTTTTGTTCTTTCGTTGCCACGAATAAAACGTGTGACCAGAAGATTATTGGCTGACAACCAAACATATCACATAGCGCTAGTCTTAGGTAGCATAGCCTTGGATCGTTATTTAGATTTTACTACTGCTATAAAATAATTTCGGGAGTTTTATCTTTCCTTTCCGACAAGACATAGTTATCGATTGCTTTTAAAAGGTCATAAATAGTAACCCATAGCCAGCCAGTTCTGTCTAAATTAAAAATAATCAGTCATAATTTTATATCTATGTGGATGAACATGCGTTTTATGATAACAAGCAATAGTCACAGAGTCGTAGACATCAACGTGAAATAATGAGATCTCGTGTTAACGAAGAATAATGACTGCGTCACTTCTGTCTGTCTGCCATAGTAATGGCCAAAACCTTGAAAGGATTTGTTCTGGATACAAAATTTAAAGGATTCAAGCAGCTTAAAATTTTTGGATGGGGATGATCAATTTGAAAAAGAAAATAGCAAGGGTTGCAACACGATTTTGAATTGTTATTCGCCAAATGAATTAAAATTTCGCCTCTGACACCTGAGAGTCATGACCTGAGTGTGCCCGACCCCCAGAGTGCTAGGACTAGAGGACCGAAACAGGCGATAACGGGCGTTACTTCTCTAAAGACTAATTTTTGTCTAGCTCTCTGGTTATTTTGTAAAAACTAAACATATATTTATACTTTTAAGACAAGATTGTGAATTGTTATTTGTCTAAACAATTAAACTGTGGCCTCTCAATGAACTTCAAGATCGGATTTATGCCAAAAGCATACCTATGATGATCATCGTAATTATATTACGCATAACTTAAGACCAGCGTATACCGCTCTTTTTCTCAACTTAAACAACAACGACAACAACAACAACAACAACAACAACAACAACAACAACAACAACAACAACAACAACAACAACGAGAACAAATAGTTATACTCTAGAATAAATTTAACACTGGAAGGATAGTAACAAATACAGAATAATAATCATAATACATTTTATTTATAGAGCGCCATCTCAAATAAACTCAGCTCCTGGCGCTTTTTACACATTAAAATCTCATTAAAAAAGATAATAATACACGTCACAACATTACAAACAAAAATAATCCACGCATGCCAGAACATAATTTGCATACATAATTAAGCTAAGCGGTCGAACAGTTTTTTAAACGTATATTTCAATCAGTGTCTCTCAGTTGTTGTGATTGACTATTCCTAATTTTCGGTGTAGAATGATAGCAACTATCATGATTGTTGAGTCGATAAAGTATTGGAAGTATAATGACTAGGATAAGACGATAGTAATTTTTTATATCAAAGCGTAATGCGTTCCACATAGTATTTATTCAACACGCTAGTGTAGTTTTGAAATGAACAAAAAAATGAGAAAAGAGTTCACTTTTACATCACAAAATCTTAAATTAAAGTACAAGCGTAAACAATCTTTTAGAGACGATCAAAAAAGGTAATAAAAGAAAAAAATAATATTGTTTTTTTTTAACCTTTTTTGTTTGTTTGACATTTCATGTTCTCGTTCGCAAAACTAGCGAAGACAAAATTTCCAGAGCAAAGTTAAAAGTGCTAGCGTAAAACAGTGTGCGTAAAATGTGGTTGGGTCCACGCTGATCAGGATTATAAACAAAAGAATACTGCAGAAATCGAATATCGTCATAATCCCAGGATTTCACATTCATAGAGGATGTAATTCTCACTCGGGGAGCAAAGTTTTCATTATTGACAAAAGTGCATTATTTTCATAGTATCAAAATTTAGAAATAAATAGGAAAGAAAGGGATGAATGGTGTTTTTAGGAACACAACCACGAGGAAACTAGATGTACACATATTTAAGGGTATGATAAATAAACCCATCAAAAACTGTCCGCTTATTTACAATGTAATCAGTGTTACGTATATAAAGAAAAAAAAAGATACATCAACAAAAAATACCACTACCAATAAAATATTATTACCCCTTCCTTGCCTCCACTTTACAATTTAAAAAAATGCATATATCTATATATATATATATAATTGTCTTCCTCTCAAACTTAGACATGCGATCAAATCCAAACCGCTCCAACCTAAAATCCTAAATTTTACAGTAAAATTACAAATGGGCCAGAGAATTTTAGTCATAAAACTAATAACATCAAACGCCTAATCAAATTTTAACGAAAATTAACGAATCAATAAAACTAAAAATGTATTAAAAAAAAACAACGGACACCACAGTTACTGCTTCCTCTACTTCCTTGAACAACAAACAAATCGAAAGTGCTATATATATTGCATTGATTCTTGTTGTTTTCTAAGTGCCTACGCAAATTTTAATGCGCACAGTGTACAGTTTTCTTAGAACGCTAGGTTAATTAATTCTGATTATAAATTATTGCGCCTACTTAAATTTGATGCAACCTCTTCAAGCAAATATATTAAGTTACAAAAGTTATAGATCCTGAAGATACACAATTTTGAGTTCAGCACAGTTTAAATTTAGCTGTAATACTTTATTTTTTCCATCCTTCAGTCCCCACGAATTTCGTGAGTTGCCAGCTAGTATATATATATATATATATATATATTCATGGTTTGAAGAATCACCCATTTAACGAAGCTTTCAATTAGGAATGTGAATTTCACCGAGAGTTATGGAACTTAGTTTGAAGACATGAACGCTAATTTAAGTTCAAATTATCTCATCAGACATGAGGGCTGACGATTGCCAAACGGTGCGGCTTATTCTAGTCTTTCAAAGCGTACATCAAGAAGTGCGCAAACGGGAAAAAGTTATTTATATCTGTTAAAAGATGACACTTTGCCTTTTTTAATTGTTGAACATTTCTTATGTCTTCCAATAAGGTGGAATAACTCTGTGTGAAACCGTATTCCTAACCATCATAGGTTATCCCTAATACGTCAACGCATTAATTATATTGGGCTTTAAGCTAACTGATATTATTTTTGTTAGAGGTGGACTTCTCGCTATGAGAAATAAGCACAGAATCTCTTTGTATTTGATGAAATATTTTCATAACACGTGTTTGGATCTTGTAAACACAAAAAATGACACAAGTATGTCACATTATTTCCTAATGTATTTATTATATTTTCAAGCATTATCTGGGAATAAAATGAATTTAAAAAACAGGAAAAAAAAGAAAAACAATATATGTGAAGGGTTATGGATGTGCGCAGCAATTGATCATAAACTTTGCAATGCAGGTTTTGACATGAACTGGATGTCTGAACAAGGAGAGAGAGCATGTTTACAACTTTTCTTTTTGTCCTTTTCACTCTCTCTCTTGCATAATCCCTTCCTCCTCCTCCTCCTCTCTCTCTCTCTCTCTCTCTCTCTCTCTCTCTCTCTCTCTCTCTCTCTCTCTCTCTCTCTCTCTCTCTCTATCTCTCTCTCTCTCTCTCTCTCTCTCTCTCTCTCTCTCTCTCTCTATAATTCTCTTTTTTATTCTACTCTTTAAGTTCTATATATATATATATATATATATATTACTCTTTTGCTAAATTTATCTCTCATTTCATCTAGGTTTATTTCTATTTATACCTCTTTCTGTCTCTCTCTTTCTCCTTCGCTATTTCTCTTTTCTCTTTCTCTCTCTCTTTCTTTCTCCCTATCTCTCTCCACTCCTCTATTCCTCCCCTTTATATAAATAAGAAAAAAAAACTACAAAAAACAACAACCCCAAAACAACAACAAATATACTAAAAAAATAAAGAAACAACCCAAACAAAGTAAAAATGTGAAAAGGGGGATAACTTGATTAACTCAGATCCTATCTTGAACAATGTTGTGTGAATGCAAGCAATGGAGCGTGAACTCGAGGACACAATCACTCGCCCCATAATCCACCGCGAATAGATTTTAGAGAACTAAGAACATGCTGTAACCTTTGGATTGTAACACTAAGTTCATTCTTTTTATTTTGGGACATATAAAAAGAGAGAGATTTCGATATTGTTTACGAGTATTAAGACGACGCAGTTATGTTGAATTTAAAAACATCATTATAACACATAATTTTTTTTTTTTGCTTTAGTGTGATGCAAATATCTGGATAACTGTGTATTTTTGGTGTCGATGTTGTTCCTCTAATCACGCAAAAAAAAAAAAAAAAAAGCTGAACATCTTTTTTTGCTTTTGAATGATCCAAACATCTGAAATAATCGCCTAAAAATAAATAAAAATGTTGAGATTTAGATTTTCATTGTGTTGTTGAATTTAACTTTGTTTAAGAAAGCCCAAAAGATTTGAAGTTCTGATTAAGTATGGCTTGTTTTTAAGATATGAAGAAATCCTGATGTACGAGTGAGGTGTTACTAAAATGGAATATTGTTAGCATTGTAAAGCTTCTGTTCACGAGATGCAATAATAATGTTACGAACATTGCTAATAGTTGTAGAAAATGTTTGATCACATGCGTTGCAACGCCTGTCTGAAATGAAAGGGCAGCCACATGGATAGTAGAGCTAAGATAATGTTTAAAATGTCTGTATGTAAATCTATCTGCTTCACTCTCTTTATTTGTTCACTCTCTTAATTTGTCGATATGTCCTCTTTTTTATGTATATCCATACATCTTGCTGTCTTCAAACCTCTTCCACTTTTCCGCTTTTTCTCTTTCTCTGTCTCTGTCTGTCTGCCTGTCTGTCTGTCTGGCTTCCACTCATTCTCTTTCTCTCCACTTTCGAAAAGTAGATAAATAACCACCAAAAAACAACAAGCGAGCTTAATAAATGCAGGTCTTATCTAAAGCGTCGTGAATGCATCCATCGATGTCTTGATCCTTCATGGCTTCATAATCGTGAAATGGCGTTTAACGCTCTACACAGATTTATTTGACGGCCTTTGTATTAGCACATTCATTTTGTGCCTTAGGTTGATACAAACAACTGGACTGTGTTTATTGATACTATTAGAAAAAGAAAAAATACAACAACCTTGAAATATTGGATTTTCACTTAAGTTCAGAAAGGCAAAAAGATCTCGATTTTGGCATTATATACGGCTTCATTTTGAAGGTCAGTGCCAAATGTAAAGACGACCAGCTGCACGAGTATGGTATTCATTAGAACGATGTTAAAAAATTCTAGTAATGCGTGAGACATTTTATTATCGCATGTTTGGAATGAAAGGAAAGCCAAATGGCTTCACAGCCAATACAATGATCATTGCCACCTATGTTCTTCCGATGTCGTCCAATTTTTGCTTTTTTTTCCTCCCTACCCCCCTCACCCCCCCCTCTTCTCTCTCTCT
>RQTK01000029.1:751858-761995 GCA_003991915.1 Elysia chlorotica | reverse complement strand
CATCATCATCATCATCATCATCATCATCATCATCATCATCATCATCATCATCATCATCATCATCATCATCATGTTGGCTTTTCCGTTGTGTCGTAAGTAGCCCCCAGCACAATATTAAAAGCTCCCTATCTTGAATTTGTTTTAAACACTTTTTTTGTATCCAGGCGCTGATGTCTTCTGCCCATCTTCCTGTCGCCCGTCGGTTAGGTCTATCTACTCCTTTCTCCTGATTTTTCTTCCAGAGTATACACATTTATTCTAAACTATTGTGTCTGTTTAAGTCTCCAAAGTATCTTAGTTTCTGGTCTTTAATGCTACTGGAACACAATTTCATTTAACTTTTAATATTTCTTACAATAAAGGAAAATATATAGTATTAAAAACGGGGAATACAAAGATAATTAATTCTGGTGTCTTTGTGATGATGTATTTTCCAAATAAGAAAGATAAACACGGATTGGAGGGCGTACAAAGGGGAAAGAACACATATATGTATTATAGTATACGAAGTTATTAGGAGTTCTCTCCCCCTACCGTTCTAAAATAAGTTCAGAATTTGTGGAAGCATTTTGACGATTTTTTTGTTTTACTTATCCAATTTTTCGTTTCGAAAAATTTATATTTTCAGTTTAACAAACAGTCAACAACGCGATATCTTTTTTTTGTTTTAATCTCGCTAATGCTTGGAGCAAAACATATAAATGTTACTTAATACATAATTATGTTTAAGAACGCTTTATAAAATTATAAATATTTCATTGTCGTAAAGTGAACGTTTGCTAATCATCTTGTTAAAATATCGACACTATTAATATTTCGTTGTCATTATCGAGAGGGACGGTGCATTGTTATAGTTTTAGTTTTATTTTAACTTATCATACAAATCCGTGTGAGGATGACGATAATGGTGGCGATGATGATGATGATGATGATGATGATGATGATGATGATGATGATGATGATGATGATGATGATGATGATGATGATGATGATGATGATGATGATGATGATGATGATGATGATGATGATGATGATGATGATGATGATGATGATGATGATGATGATGACGATGATGATGATGATGATGATGATGATGATGATGATGATGATGGTGGATGATGATGATGATGAAAGACGCTTAAAAAAATTATAAATATTCATAGTCGTAAATTGAATGTTTGCTAATCATCTTGTTAAAATAGCGATACTATTTTTAATTCAGATCTGTTTATCGAGAATGATATTCATCAAGATGATTATTATTATCATGATGTTTATCAACATGATGGTAGCTCTTAAGACCACCAGATAAATTATCTACTGACTTCCTTGTTCTCAAATTATTCACCATGACCTTATAACACACACATCAGGGGCCGAAAGTACATCGTCTCGGTAGCTTATGGCTTGCTTAACAATGGGAATAAGATGTATTAAGGCGAGACGTAAGCTTACCGCGACATTGTACTTACGGCCTTAGGTCTCACTGTGTGATAAGGAACTATCATATACGATTAGATGGATGACTACTAAAGTAAGGTCAGTTTCTGTCCGTTGAGTCAGTGGCGTGTCTAGCTTTTACATTGAGAGGAAGCACAACTCGAATCCATATTTCAGAGAGGAGAAGTTGAGTTGAGTTGAGTTGAGTTCGGTTCAGTACTATAATTATAGGCTAATTTGGACGAAGCACAAGACTGGCGTCTGACAATTTTAAGTGTTGCCACACACGAGACAAGACGTGGATACCATAACTTCTGTCTCAGCCGGTCACATGAAACTGACACCGACCCAACGTGTAGGGAGTGCAGTCGCCAGGGCTCACACCCGCACCTTTTGCGTCGGAAGCCTATGTTCTACTCCATGCCCACCGAGCCCCCGCCCCAAGGAGAAGTGATGGAATGTTAAACAAGGAATGAAACCTCGTAGGTTGATCCCTTTATCTTCACAAAAATGGTTACGAGTTCGATACCCTGTAATGTTATCTTGTACCTGTTTGGATCGGTGTAGGTATAGTGGAGCCAGCGGCTAAATTAAAGTGCTAGGATTGACTTAGTTGCTTGGTCGCTTAGTCTGAGCGCCCTTGTGAACTATCAGCTTAAATACCAACGTCGGCACTATGTATGCTATATTGTAGACGGGCCCCAAGACTAACGGTAAAAAATAAGTTTACTGTCAGTGCAGGGGATTGCCATGACTCCCATCTCAGTCGGTCACATAATACAGACTGTGACACAACCACTAGGCGACGAAATAACAAATCGGAGCAGATTACTGTGTAGAGACCCTTGCCTTCACATAAATGGTCATGAGTTCGATGTCGGGTTGTTCCTGTTGGTTATATCGGTGCTAGTATATCAGCAACTGAATTGAAGTTATGTGGTAAGTAGCGAGTTAGTTTAAACTAAGAACCAGGACCAAGAGTAGTTTCTAACAGGAAATTTTACGTTTTACTGTAGCGTTGTACTTTACGCTCTTATGCAGCATGTACAAATTGTTAGACTCTGATCTACGAATAAGGAAAATGACTGGAGAAAGGATTCTTGAGATCCCTCCTATAGATAATGTCAGCTAGCCACTTAGATATATAATTTAATCTGTGTTTTGTCCGATTATAATGTGACTGGCCGCTACAAAGTAGTCAGGGCATCCCCGCTCTGTCTTTGTGTAAAAATACGTTAAAGTGTTAAAATCAATTCTTGCGCCCTCATCGCGAGTTTGTTTAATCGCTGAAGCTACAGGAAAGGCAAATCACCAGTAAAGGAATGATTTTGCATGAAAATATTAATACTATGGCAAACACCAAGCGTGCTAAGTAAGAAAGGGGGTACATTAAAATGTTTGACTATTGAAAAAAAGACACAGTAATTCTAGCGCCTTAATCTATTTTTATCTTGTTCTTAACCCAAAAATATTTAACTATAAAGGAAAAGAGCTCTCGCACGACGAAAAACGGGCGCAAAACCAACGAATGGTCAAAACTGTAATTATCCAATTTCGTCCTCTATTGGGTTGGCCGCTATCAGTGTAATGTGCTGAGACTGGATATAGGTCTATCCGCACTATCTATGTATGTCAGCCCGTAAAATTGTACTTTGTTAGACATCAGTCTTGTGAGGCATCCACAATATAGCCTATATAGTGCTGACATTGAACGCTAACAAGCAACAAAGTCAAACTCAGAACTCGCCCCTGATGAGAAGGCTGGTGAAACATTATGTTACTGATTATCTACATGACTATGCAGATAAGTTTCCAGGTAAGGTTTTCATTCAGTTTCATACGTCACGAGATCTCAGACATCGAGAACTTTAGAACTACATCTTTATCTTGAGCTGAAGGAAATTTTTCCTATAAAATTCTCTGACAGTCATAATAATTTACCATTTGTGATACGATAACTCGTTTTAAACAAGTGCTATTTCGACAGAGTGAATAGTGAAAAATATAATCTTTTTCAATCTTGCGGATTTAATACATATTGTTAACGTGTGCTCTTATTTACTAATTAAATATTGTGGTCGACATTGAAATTTTGTGATATATCCAAGGGAGTGAAACGTCTTATAACTTAGCAAAACCAGTGGCTCATCATCATCATCATCATCATCATCATCATCATCATCATCATCATCATCATCATCATCATCATCATCATCATCATCATCATCATCATCATCATCATCATCGCCACCGTCGTCGTCGTCTTCATCATTATTATTATCATCAATATCGTCACCATTCGCATTATTATCTGCGCATTTTTTAAACACTTGTATTATCACTATCTTCATCACCATTAAATGTATCACGCTAATATATACTTTCAAAAACTATGATGATTGGATGTTTTCATTTTACTTTATAAAAAATATTACTACCTACCTTTCAAATTTGATGTTATATCTAGTACATTACATAAATATTTTTAAGATCTGATGAAAATTGTTACATCTAATGGTTTTCGTAGAACAAAAGCCTCGTTTTTCGAGAAAACCAACATAATCCAGTCAACTTTTGACAAGCTGGATAGTTAATTAAGGGATTTCTAATATTGACCTTATGATGCCCTTATAATCATTTCCACACCTTGACAGAAGGTGTAGTAAGTGCAACGTGGATGTAGATTTAGACGCACGACTCTTCATGTATTGTCATGCCATTTTCGACGGTCTAAATTGTTTTTTTCGTTGTACTTATAACGTCAGATAATTAATCATCAATAAGCACAGCATAAACTATGTGTAAAGTGATATTTTTGTGTTTTCTAGCGTTATTATCCTTGTCAGATGTCTGCACTGTATTCGCGTGGGCGCACGTAAAACTTTAAAAAGTAAGTTTCTTGACCCGCACACAACATAACCTTGCTGCTCACTCATTCAACTCCTTAGCGTCGAGACGATCGGATGGCTGAGTGTCTGAAGTTTTCATGATCATAGCTATGTGTTCTGTAATTTATAATGTTGCAAAAAGTATTATTCCCAGCAATTTTTCAAGAATCAAGGGTCAGTTTTCCAAGAAAACCAAGCATTAAACGTATGGACCCTGATTCTGCAGTCTCATTTTTTGTTTACAGATAATCATGCTTTTTTTTCATATGTTGTTTAAAAAAAGCCAGTCTAAAGATCGTCATATTCTAACACGCAGATTGAACATATCCAAATCGTATTAATTTATCCACGAAGGTTTCGGTTTCAGGTCTTCAGAAACACAGAAGTTTCTCCAGTTTCATCAGATAGCTGTTAATGAGATATTCAGGTTTCATTATTGCTACTTCTTGTGTTCAATACTTGATTTGACAAAAAATTTAGGCACGATGAGTTATGCGGAACACAGACACAGATCTGTTTTCAAAGAACTCGACTGATTATGTTCAATAAATTAAAACTAGACGTGAAATTTGATAATTTTGTCTCGGACAATCATAATCATGCTGTTTTTTTTCCAGATATTTAATAGCATGCAAAAACTGACAGCATATCATTTTGTTTCAATAACCATAAATGACCACTGAAGTCTATCAAAACTTTATAATGAACAATACTGTCTTTTGCAGCTATTGTATCATAGATTCTGTATTTGGTACTTGATGTGCAGATTCTCAACGGGAATAAACGACATCAGTATACTAAACAAGCCAAGCGGGTACAATTGTCATAACAGTTGTAATTACTCTAAGTATCCCACCAAGTTGTACAGATCGATGGACATGAATTGCAACTTAACACAATTTGAATACATTTTGTTCCACGGTATAATTAGATTGACACTAATGCTAAAGATGCCCTTTATCCATCCAGCCTTTAGCCCCACCCCTGTTCCTGCCAATGTAGACTGTCGACTGCCCCAAGAGAATGGCCGTCTCCAGCAAAAATCCAGAGCATCTTTTTCATGACTTTGATAGTCACGATAGAAATATGCTGTATAGGATTATCCGATAAATTATGGAGCAAAGAGGGCGTATAACTCTAGCCCTATTCATGTATCCCACCTGCCCTGTCCGAGAACCTTGCCCCAGCCCTATTCCCACGAGGGATGGACGACGACTGCTCCAAAAGGATATCGGACTCCAGCAAAACTTAGGAAATCTCCTGCATGATTTTGACGTTTCAAACCAGCTGTGTGGATTCTGAAATGTTTAGGAGAGATGGTGGGCTAAAATTGACAAATGTACCAACTAATTTATCTAACTTAAAACAAGTCAAGATATCCTCCCCACAGCCTCTGACTCCATCCCTTCTCCCGCCAATGATGACGGCCTACTGCTCCAAGAGAATATTGGATCCCAACAATTCTCAGACCAGCTACTGGATGACTTTGACAGTCACACGACCAACATGTTCGTCAAAAATCATGCGATAATTTTCGGAGTGGCATGAAATTCTAACCCTATACATATAACCTTGCCCCCCTCTCAATCCCAGCCTCTGCCCCCATCCCCACTCCCACCAACAATGGCGGCCGACTGCTCCAAGACGATGTCGGACCCCAACAAAGCCCAGGCCAGCTACAGCATGACTTCGACTGTCATGCGACCAACATGTTGGTGCACATCCCGAGCTCGCTAGCTCCAAACTCTAAGGTCCGTTTGTACAAATATCATTAGTAAGGATAAAAAGTGTGGACATCAAGATCCTTTAAAATATACGTAATATTATATTATTAAGTTTATAACTAAGACGCAGTGGTAAAAGAAATAATATAATTATGAAGGAAAAAAGTCACAAATTTAAGCGTTGTCAAGTACAAAAATGATTAATGTTGAATTTTTACTTCTTTTTGTTCTAACTTTTACGTTCTTATGTTCAGTTTGGTAAGTGCTTTATCATAACAAGTCATGTTATAATTACTTTTACTTGTGAGCAAATTACTTATTAAATATTAGTAGGAAAATTGCAGTTCAATTGCACTTAATCTCTCTCGAGTGCCGCTAGTAAAATTTCATCCTTTTAAAATATCATACAGCGTATAATGAATTACACTACTGATTATTAATATATGCAATGTACCAACTCTTTTTCGTAATAATATGTCTTGGTCTGGTGAGACTTTTCGGAAAAATATGGTTTATGCTGCATGTGTTAACGGTAAAGCTAAAACGTTTTTTTTCTGAGTGATTTTTCCTTTTGTTCAAGTTTAGTGGCTGCTTTATCATACATTATAAATAATGCTAGAAACGCTAAATCTTTCATCTTTTAAAATATCATAGTATATACAACGTATAAGAAATCACACTAATGCATTCTACCAACCAAAGGATATGAACTTTCGCAGAATCAAAAAACACGATGGAAAAGTCATCCAAACAATGTACACGTTCAAGATAAAGCAATCTTTCCTTTTCCATGACAACAAAATTAAAACGCTTTTACTTTTAATATTTTTTACAATCCATACTAAAAAGTTCGATGCACATGAGAAAAAATACCCACCCTATTCTTGCTCTATCCATCTACAATACTTAAGTTTTCCGAAACACATCACCATATTGAACTAGACAAGCACATTTTTTCGGAAAGATAATGAATGCTGTTTTTACACTTCTTAAGGGCTGTTTGTGCTTCTGCGAAACTTCAGATCCTGTGGTACCAACTCTTTGTATTATAAAATGTATGGGCCTGATGAGATGTAACTGTCCATTTCACCACAGATGTACATGCGAGACAAGAATTGTGAGCTGACCAACAACGGTACTCACTTCGTGCTCACCCTGCCTTACGACTCTTGTGGCACAGCGCTCACGTTCTACACAGATTATGTGTTCGCCAGGAATGAGGTCACTGTTCACCTGGTGAGTGATATGTGGCATGCCATTGCTGCATCAACTGCTTTAACATTTTTGTTGTTACATAAAATTTTAACATTACTGTTAGTGTCGGTGTCCCTACTGATACAGGAGTTCAAACATCCTAGTACTATCTCTGTGTGGCAGCTCTTAACGATTTCCAGACCATGGTCTCGGGATCCGTCCACACTATATATTTGATGCTGACGATGGACGATACGAAACCAACGTATTCACTCACTCACTCACTCACTCACTCACTCACTCACTCACTCACTCACTCACTCACTCACGCACTCACTCACACGAACCTCCTGCATTTCAATCCATGGAACCATTACATTTTTATGCATTGTGTAGATGTAGTTTACTATACACTAAGAAAGCGTCGTTGCGCGGGGCTAAATCTGTCGCCTACCGAAGCGAAGCAGGAGGTCCGGTGTCGCATCCCACTCTGGTATCAGCTTTTTTTTTTAAACTCTTGCTAGTTAGGTCAGTGTCAGTATGATTTACTTGGTCAAGTTCAGGGTATCCGGCTCTGCCGTCTTCAAAAACCCACCATTACTGTAATATTTATACGCTTTTACGATTTAATTATTCTCTACCGAATGACAATAATTGATATCCTTCTCTCAGCTAACGTGTGGTTGACCCCTGGACAAGGTCGATTACCACTTAGCCCCACGTATAGGGTACGTCTACTGACATATAACTTATTTTGTAATTGAGCAACAAACTCCTTTGGTGGCTAACTAGACATCTGCCTGCGCAGAAAATCACGACGGATAGTAACAATGGGCAGGCAAAAATGCTTCAGTTAGAGAAGAACCGTCAATTTTTCAGAGGCATTGCGATCCTGTACCTTATAAGAAACATAGAAACTATGCTATAAAAAAGAATAAGACAAGATAACTACATTGACAATGCGCGGTTAAACAAGGATTGCGTAACCCGAGAAATAAATGGGAACAAAAAAATGTACAAAGAAGTTTGGGGGGACAGCAACATATGGATCAACTTGAATGAGACACAGGAATACCGCGGAAAAATCTTGCTTGTGAAAGGCAAGAGAGAGAGAGAGAGAGAGAGAGAGAGAGAGAGAGAGAGAGAGAGAGAGAGAAAGAAAGATGGAACTGATCTACAATGGTGATAGCGTAACTACAAACCATATCGCGAGGTTAGTGGAACTTAAAAGTTTGAATTATTTGTCTTTGTGCTTCGTTAACAAGAAAAACAAACAACAATCACTAATAAATAATTGTTCAATATGTGTCGTAATGTTATTGCCACCGGAGTGGGTGCCTATTCTCAAGGCACGTCATAAAAACCGTCAGGTATTAAAGCTAGGATTCAATGCCACGAAGGGCCTATACAGAAACCTTGATGATAGAATCACACATAGTGTCTCTCTTAAACATGATAAATATTATATTTCTACATTTATAAAATTTATCGTAAAATTCAAAACTCCCATTGTAGCACATCGTATATTTATCTTGCATTTCATGTTATGATTTTCAAACATTTTTAGTGTATTTAGAAAAAGAATTATTTCACATTTATTACGTTTTTGCTACATTTTTTAACTATTGAATTTTAAACGAGACAATGTTTAAAAGAATTACCTGTATTTAAAATGATCATTCGGGAAATGAAATAAAGCAGCTAGTACCAATGATCATTTTGAAATTCTTAAAGTACTGAAATCGAGTTTTCTTAAGTTTCGAAACGTTCACAATAATTGTTATAATTACAACATTACTAGCAATACAATCCTAGTCTAGTTACATTTCCAAAATATTTGATTATTATAATTGAAAAAAAACTACAACTTCATTGCTAATGGGTTTTTTTGTGTAGGTGTTTCAAAAGGTACCCGGTTTTTAATTCAAATGTTTTCTCACCACCTGTTCAGGACATCGACCCCAATGCACCTGTCCAGTTTGACTCAGACTACGAAATCCCCTTAGAGTGTAAAGTTCCCAGAGATCACAGGGTGGACGGAGCCTTTGTGGTCAGTATGTTTGTTTGTCTCTATCTAGTTTTCAAGTAAATCATTGGGATTAAAGAACTTTGTCTACTACTACCACTACTACTACTACTACTACTACTACTACTACTACTACTACTACTACTACTACTACTACTACTACTACTACTACTACTACTACTACTACTACTACTACTACTACTACTACTACTACTACTACTACTACTACTACTACTACTACTAGGTTAGAAAGGGACAGCCACAAACCTAGGTCTAGCTTTATTCTGGCTAACATGAATACTTCGGGATCCTATAGAGAAACTAGTTTGTTCACGTTCTGTAATAAAAACGGACAGGTCAAACTCAGCAAAAGTACGATTTCTCAGTCAAGGCAAGCCGTGTGTAAAGCCCTCTGACAGGAGCTTTCATTTTTGTGAAAGCCGATGGCAGAGTGGTTAAGCACACTGGTCTTCGCCTTGGCAAGGCGATGGGTGCCGAGTAGAAGGTGCGGGTTCGATCCCCGTCCGTGTCATTTGTCTAAAAATTTGTCTTTGTCTACTTGTCTTATCTGTTGGTCTAAGCTAGACCTAGGTTTGTGGCTGTCCCTTTCTAACCTATTTTCACCTTATTCCCTCAGTCGCTCGCATCATTATTTGGTCCCTAGGTCTAGCTCCGTCTGTTAAAGCCTCTATAGTTGTTGGCCTGCTTCTCTGTATCATACTACTACTACTACTACTACTACTACTACTACTACTACTACTACTACTACTACTACTACTACTACTACTACTACTACTACTACTACTACTACTACTACTACTACTACTACTACTACTACTACTACTACTACTACTACTACTACTAC
>RQTK01000029.1:714220-743812 GCA_003991915.1 Elysia chlorotica | reverse complement strand
TACTACTACTACTACTACTACTACTACTACTACTACTACTACTACTACTACTACTACTACTACTACAACAACAACAACTACTACTACTACTACTACTACTACTACTACTACTACTACTACTACTACTACTACTACTACTACCACTACTACTACTATACTACCACCACTTCTACAATTGATGTCAAGCGAAGTTAACATGTTATAGTAGTCAGTTAGGGCTCTGAACTGGCAAGCAATTCGACCGTTTAAGATTTTTTTTTTTAAATCTGGGAAACGTTCATTTGAGTAATCAAAATTTGCAAGAGTTATCAGAAGTGGTGGGTTGTGATGGGTTTATTATATAATAATAACAACATCTGATAATAAAAAATGAAAATTGCAAAACTGAAAAAAAATAATTTAAGACACTGAGAACAATAAACATTAAAAAACATTGCCACATTACATGTACTAGTTTAAGGGAGCGTAGTGATCTTGCTATACAAGCCATGCTCTTTTTTAGGGACAATGTGGTTCGGTGCCAACGCATCTAGGTTTAAATCCCATAACGTGCAATCTTTTTGCGATTATTTTCATTTAAGCGTTATTCATGCGTACACCTGTGGAAAAATACGTTAAAGTTATAGCCCTTATTGGCTTTTAATAGTAACTTTAGAATAAGAGAAGAAATTACAGAGTTAAACAGAGGAACAACAGTTTAATACATAAGAATGTAGGAACATATGTTATAACAAAATAAATAAATGAGTTTAAAAGGTATCTATTCTCCCTAATATTTGTGAAAATATCTAGAATAACACAATCAACTATATCTGTTTTATTTTGCACACGTTACGTCTCAATAATAGTCTTCTTTGTTGTTTTCCTTTAGCCTACGTTTAGCTATTATTTTTGAATTGACTGCATGGTGAAATATCTGTGACATTGTTTACGCGTATGCCTGTTTGGCGTTGCGACGTAGGGTTTAGAATTTTCGAGGATATGCTCGAAGTAGGTTTAAGCCTAGATAACCATATATTCATCACTTTTGATTTAGGATTGCATAATTATAATAGTATGGTTGATTGAGTAATTGATTTCTGAACGTTGAACATCAGAGGCATGCTTCTAATCAAATCGCACATATCAAAATGAAATCAATGAAAAAAATAGGACCGTAATAGGGCAGTCAACAAAAAAGTAGAGAAACATAAATAGAGAAGACAGAGACAGAGACAGACATAAACGAAGAAATGACAGAAAGGTGTAATAGGGAAATTAGCAGAAAATCTGAGTTATTGAAACAGGCTAATAGAAGTTTATCAGTTAGATTTACAAGAATCATATCACTGGGGTGTATATATTAATTAGAATATACTGAGACCTAGAGTTTAGGTTAATGCTTAAAGAGGGGAACGTTTTACTACAAACCACCATTATTGAATTTCATAACTAATTTCTTGTAAGTATTAGTGTTATTTTTGATCAATGCCGAGTACCACTTGAAACACCGATTATGAATAATTTATACTAAGATAGCATATTAGCAGAAAATGTGTTACCCGAAGCGCTGTTATCGACCGCCTAATCCCAGCCTAGAAGGGTTCACCTGAAAAAGCAAAAAAAAAACGATATTTAGTTATAAAGGATTTTGTAACTGATGCGAATACATTGTTAGTTTAATTAAATTCACTTGATGTCATCACTATTGTCATTCTCATCATCATCATCATCATCATCATCATCATCATCATCATCATCATCATCATCATCATCATCACCATCGTCATTCTTATCGCCAATGTCACCATCGTCATCATCATTAACATTATCATCATTATGATCTTCAACGACCAAATTGAGTGCCAAATTGGTTGTTGTTGGTGACGAGGTTTTCCCACGTGTCTCTGACCTTAAAAGAAATCTTTTTTTTTTATATTCCCCTTTTTTCCTTTTTTCAAAAAAGGAATGTAAATAATATTCCAAAAAATTCATTTGAGATATTAGAATTTTGAAACTAAGCAAACGCTGTGGGGACTTTCTTTAACACTTACGTACCTATCGTATAGGCTTAAGGTAATAGTTAAGAACGACACCCACGGGTTGTAATTACAACGTCGTGATTACTTTGGACTCATGGTAAGCCTTCTTATTCTTATATTGTTACGACTCGTCGTAAGCCTTCTTATTCTTATATTGCTACAACTAGTCTTAAGCCTTCTTTTTCTTATATTGTTACAACTCGTCGTAAGCTATCGTGACGTTGTATTTATAATCCTAAGTCTGCTTGGGGTATAGTGCTACAGAAAATAAAGTTTACTTTTAAGTTTATTATACTCACTTCGAAACTTTGAAAAATCTCTTGGAAGAGTCTAGAAATCGTCTGAATTTGGTCTGTGCTGAGGCATGGCCCGCCTCGCCCTCGGACCCACTGGACACTGGCCGGCCCTCTGTGGGGGCCCCGGGTCTGGACGGGCCGGGCGACGAGTGGGGCCTGATCTCCACATCAGCGTCATCGGAGACGCTGGCAGCGGCGGCCTGGGCCTTCGCACTCTCGCTGGGGTCCCAGCTCCGGACCTGCCGCGTGGACTTTGGGCTCCCGCCGCTCGCCGCCTCCGCGCGCTGTGTGTACAGCGACACGCCCAGGTCGAAGGAGATGGACTGCTTGCAGAGCACGCGCACGGTGCCCATCTTACCCCGGCCTGTGCCCCGTCGGACGGGGGAGAGCGAGGACGCTGCGGATCTCCCCGACCTGAGCCCTTTCGCCCTGTCTCCTGGCGAGACCTCTGCGGTCAGCTGGTGACCGTAAGGATCGTACGCTGAGGAGGTGGACGCGGGCCTCACCGGCTGCGCCTCACGCTCAATCTGTCGCCGCTCCTGCTGCGAGTGGCAGTACGTGGCGGCGCGGTGTCTGGACACGGCGTCCTCGGAGAACAGCGCCGGCAGAGACTGGTGGTTGGGCGGCGTGGTCGGGGAAGGTGAAGCCGCTTTAGAGCGTCCCTGCGATTGGCTGGTTGTTTCAGAGGGCGCATGCGTCAGGTTTGATGTGCCTGCCGAACTGGAAGACAAAATCATTGCTACCTCACACGACTTTCTGTGCTGCACTTTAGCGGGGGACTGCGCGGTTTGCTGGAATCTGCGCCTCACTGGTGGTGACTGTGGCTGCTCCCGCCGGTCTAGGTCTGAATCAGACAGAGCTTTCTCCGCAGAGCAGCGGTCTTTCTGATCACCAAACGCCTGTGCTATCTTTTTCACCTGCCCGTCGTTGGTTCTGTCTTTAAACGGGGAAAGGGCAGTATTTGCTTTGTATTTAGGCGACCCCGAGCCGCTTCCATTAGATAATTTTCTAACTATATGAGAAACAAATTCAGAGTTTGAGCGAGGTGAATCAGTTCTTTTGAGCGAGAGTTCTGAATTAGTCCTTGATGATCCGGCGCTTTTGATTGGCGATGTCTCCCTGGACAGACGCCGCACCATTGTATGGACGAAACTGTTTTCTTTGTTGTTCTGTGCAGAGCCACAATCTGTAACGACCGTAGTTTGTGATGAAGATTCGGAGGGCAATGGTTTGTTCCCATCTTTCGGAAGATACCTGTGCATGATGCGTGTGGCATAAATGCTGTGCCCGCTTTTGAACCTCTGCGATTCTTCGAGCAGTTCAGCCGCAGGTTTCAGCCTTCGGACGCGCGAGACCAGTCCGACCCGGGGAAGGTGGAGCGTGGGGCTCGGCGTCTTTCTCAGCTCTATAGGCCGGTCCTCCGTCTCACACATAGTCTGCCGCTTCTCGAACTTGCTAATGGCGTCCTGTAGAGGTTTGTTGGGACCGGGCTCTGCTGCCGACGTTGCCGCCGCGCTGCTGGCTTGAGACATCTCCCCGACACTCTTGGACCGCGGGCCTTTATCCGGCACGGCCGGCGAGGCCTGCGGAGACTGGCGAACGGGCGTGTTCTGCCGAGGGAGCGGCGGTTTACCACGCGTCGGCAACGGGCTGCCTTTGGGCGAGATGGCTTTGTAGTCTAGGTGTTTGCCGCTTGAGGTGGCCGTATCTCGATCTTCCTTCTGGCGGCGGAGGTAATTGTGTTTTGTCACAGGACTCCTTGGGCACTTCCCCGACACAATCCGGGCCGAGTCGCTGGAAGGTGGGAGCTCGTGCCTTCTCTCCAGGCGCGGCGAGAGGCGGGACGTAACAGGGGACTCGCCTGGCTGGGATTGGTCGGGCCGTGTCACGTGAGTATTCTTTGTACATGTCATCACAGTTGGTTCTGGGGAATAGTCAGTATCGATGCTGGTGGCAGCTCTGCCGAGCCTGGCCCCTTGCGCTGTAGAGGGCGCAAGATCCAAGCTCCGCTGCCGTGGAATGGTATGGGTTGGGGTCCCTGATCTAGCACTGGTGCTGCTCTCTCCGCGAGAGGGGCTCTTCTCAGGGGAAGGTACTGATGAAGAGCCCCGCCCCTCTTTCGACAATATCAAAGTGGGGGACCCCCGTTCCACTATGCTTTTGGCCTTCCTCAGTTCCATTATCTCGTGATAGAGAGGAACCGAATCGTACTTTGAGGCTGGTTCGATTTTCCGTGATGTCGCCGCCGCATCTGCCGTGGTTTGGGCTGGTATGGCGGGCGACATCGATGTTTGAGCAGTGAGAGGAGCATCGGTTTTTCCGTCTCTCGTTCCAGGCACGCATCTATCCAGATCATCGATGGCACCGCTGGCTTCTGGCGCTCTCGTTTCTTGTGGCCTTGTTGGATGGTCTGAGCCGTCACGCGATGGGGCGACGGGCAGTTGCTGCCTGGGAGATATGTTCTCACCGTCGGACGCTGATCTTGAAACGGTGGATGGGTGGACGGGAGAGCTAAGTTGTGGAGAAGATTTCAGCGATGAAGACTGTGTCGCCGATGCCTGAGTTGGATCTGACACTGCTCGAAGTAGTGAAGGGCTTGGCTGGGGATCTAAAAGCCCCTGGTGAGTCTCGCCGACTCCAGGTGTTGACAGATTAGATGAAGAATCCTCGTAGTAGGGACCTCTGTCTGGGCTCACGACTGCGCTGGAATGGTGTGGTCCTTCAAAGAGTCTCTGGTGCTGCGTAGGGTAAAGTTGGTACTGCTGATGTTGCTGCTGCTGCTGCTGTTGATGGTCGGACGGAGACAAATGGTGCCCCGAAGACGAGCCCCCGGTCGGCGTCAGCTGGGGGTGGTGTGGGAGGAGGGAACCCCCGCTGCTTGGGGAGTGGGGAGTCCCCCCTGCGGCCTCAACAGCTGACGGCGAGGCGGGGGCGGAGAGAGAGGAACTTGCTGCTGAAGCTAGGATCACTTCCTCTGGCGGACACACAATAAAGTATAGGCGTGAGTTATGGGTGGTGGTTGTGGCTTTGAGTTCTGAGTGTGGAAATGGAATGTGTGTTTTAAGACGAGAGTGGACAAGTTACAAACTTGACAATAAAAAAATGTAGGGAAGGTTGGTTTGTTCAACGTCATCACTATATACGCTACAATGTGGGACTCAAGACTGAGAACTGTATATGCTGCCACACAGAGACAGGGCAGGCATACCATTGGTCCTGTTTTACTTGGTTACTTTTACTGACACCGACCCAACCAGTTAAGAGTTGCGGGTGTAAGCTAAAGGTGTATGTATTGGAGATGAGGGGCTGAGGTGGATATTTCTGACTTCATTGTTCAAGTAAACAACTTAACAAAATTAATGAATTTGTTCATACAGATAATGAAGTAGATTGATCGTCCTGTCATATTAACGAAAAATTTCGTACTATATTATAGACAATGTAAATAGAAACAAATAAAACAACGGGGATGAAAATAGCAACAAAAAGGAATATATCTAAGTATGTATAATGAAAACTGTAATAAGGGCCCAATTAGCGAATGAAAATGCAATATTCTATAAAATACAAAATTATTATCTTGGAAAGACGTTTCTATACTACAGAGATTCCTTCAAACAATTATCACAAGATGCAAACAATTATCACAAGGAAAGTACATGAATTGATGCCTCAATTGATCTGTACACAATACCTATTCATATCCTGTTGTTGCCTTCGTAATTAAGTATGTATTTCATTAGATTTTTTGTTCTTTACTATATCTACATTTTTTGCAAATAGTGAAAGCGTCGCTCTTTTGTTATAGAACTGATTTTCGTTATGCTTTGTTTTTGTTTATTACTATTTTGTTTAACTTGTGTATTTTGGCTACTGAAAACTAATACTCGTATGAATAAAACTAGATAAGGCATAGGGTGTAACAAAAATCAATAAAAAATTATCAGAGAAGAGTTATAGGGGGAAACATAAACAATCCAATGATAGGTGCCTTGTAGCCATGCCAATAAGTTCATTATTCTAATAGTCCTAGCCAAACAAAACGAAAAAAACGAACTGAAGCCATGAAGACAGTTCTCGAGTCAGTTGAATTGTGCGTTTAATGCGAAACGTCCTCACAACATGTAATTGGTTCTAGTATAACGTTCTAGAGTCAACATGTCCTGGTGTTGGATATCCCAGTCGGTAGTTCTCAGAAATTTCGAGGTTCATATCTCAACAAAAGCACGCGGTTTCTGTTTATAACTTTTTGGAACGACTTAAGTCTAATAGAGGTCGTTTTCTACCCAGGACGATACCGGTTGAAACCGTGTCCGTACAATATGACCTGGGACCAATCCACGATATAGCCTTGCTAATGGCCTTGGGTATTTGGGAACCGCCTCTCTCTCTCTCTCTCTCTCTCTCTCTCTCTCTCTCTCTCTCTCTCTCTCTCTCTCTCTCTCTCTCTCTCTCTCTCTCTCTCTCTCTCTCTCTCTCTCTCCCTCATCCTCTCTTTCACACTCTCTGCTTAGGGTAGAGATTGGTGATCTCTCACATCTGCATTATTTCGTACTCTTACTCCATATGCTTTTCAATGTTTTCTTTTTTTGCATTTCCTTTTCTCAAGGCAAGAAACACGCAACAGTTACCGAAATACTTACATGAACATCCTTTTAAGAAGCATGCAAATGAAACAGAAAACGAAAAAAAATAGTAACGGCAAATAAATAAAATGTGTGTAAAAAATTGCTAAACGTCGAATAAGAAAAGAAGAACAAACATCAGGCCATACAACACGCGAAATGCATTATGATGAAACTAATAAATTACAAATAAATACAAGAATAAAAACATACTTTGTTATTATTTTAACTAATACCGAATATGAAACGAGTCTAGAAAGAAGGAAGGCATTGAATTTGAAAAATAAAATAAAGGAATATACCACATAAACATGTAGTGAAATTATCCTTTCTAATCTTATAACTATGCAACATGATTGTTTTAGGCATTCAAACTTTAATGAAGTAGATTGATCGTCCTGTCATATTAACGAAAAACTTCGTATTATATTATAGAGAATGTAATAGAAACAAATAAAACAACGGGGGTAAAAACAGCAAGAACAAGAAATTCATTCAAGTATGTATATTTCAGAATAACTACAAAGAAAACTGTAATAATATTGCGATGTGAAAATTGAATCAACCATTTCGTGCCCTTTTATTGCAAGCCTTTTTAGCTGTGTTTTTTATTTTGTTTTTCAGTTGGGTAAACTTAAATACATTTTTCTTTCCTAATAAAGCAAAGTAAGGTGGACATGAAACAAACAATATCAACACAAGCTATGGTTTTTAGACATGCCCTCAAAGTCTAAAAATACTTTGCTCTACTTTTCAAGTAGCCTGTCACTTTAGTCAGTGGGACGTCTCACACCCTAAGACTGTGTACACACATAAGACATTAAATTGTTTGTTCGATATTGCTTTTATTGTCGTAAAATATTTCTGTTTCGCACTAAGAACTTATTTTTAGTCTTATGTCGTTGAGATGTCAAATCCCGTTGCCTGGATCTCTCTAAAATTGTCAAATGCTCCAATCTAATTCCGACAATCAGAGTGGTTGGTAGAAAATGTTTTTAAACAGTTGGAATTTACAAATGTGCAAATATTATGTTATAGAATATATCCTTTGGCATATAGGTCCAGTTCATTAGTATGACATTGAACATACATTCGCATTAAGCCTGGGGAACCGGGATAGAGGATGTGGATGGGAACATGCTCGGATCTTGACAGCATGCTGTGGGCTTACCAGGGATGTATGGAATGGATACTTGGGGGGCATTGACTTGCTGGCTACTCGCCTCAGGCTCAAACTGGACTCTCCGTTGTGCTGCGACTTCAACCTAACAGAGACAATGATGTAAAATGTTCTTATAGAGTTATATAGATATTTAATTATTGTGTTTATTGGTTTCTTTACGTCTATCAATTTATTAAGTTATATTATGGGTGGGTCCCGAGCTGCAAGAGCAATGTCTGACACTTTAAGTTTTTGTACAGAGAGATAGAGGAAACGAAATTTGAAAGAATTTTATTGGATATTTGAGGAAAATGGCTATACATCAAATGAGTAAACATACAAGTTGATAACATAGATTTACGCTTTTCTTAAAATAATAGACAAAGCTCCGCGCTTTCCTCTAAATATTTGGTCTAAATAATATACAATAGCATTAAGTATACAGTTCAGTATTACATTTATACGGACTGTCTTTCTTTCAGAATTCTCTTTTATATTTTTACACTCAGATACTTATAAATGCCGCTTTAAAAATGACATGATATTCCTCCTCAACATTGCAAAATAAGCACACATTGTCATTACTAAGTCTTGGAATGAAACTAAATATGTTATTTTTAAAGTAAGCTTCTGTTGCGAAGCATTGCAAATATTCTTCATTTTCTGTGAGAGTATAAAACATAAGGAAAAGCAAGGGGTGAGGGTGGAAATCTAGGAATGTGGGACAAAATGTATCTGCTTGAGAATTTATTTCCTTAAATGTTCCAACCTTTCAGTCTTTCTTTAACTCTAACAAATTAATAGTGAAAGAGAGACCAGGATGGAGAGAAAAAGAAACACAGAGAGAAAAAGAAAGACCAAGATAGAGAGAGAAAGAAAGGAAGAGAGAGACAGAGCGAGAGAGATAGAAAACTATATATCAACAACAGAGATAGAATCGGAGAGAGCTATCGAGAGTTCCAAAACTAACGTCTGACAATTCCCTGTACTTCAGACATCACCGTGATAACCACCAACCTGGGCATGATGGCGGGCCCTGTCGGAGCCGCTAAACGTGTTCCAGCGCCTGAGGGAGGCGAACTTCTTGGCGGCCTGGTACTGGTACAGCTCCGTCTCTCGGCGAGTGATGTCCGCCTGAAGAAGCAGGTTGTTGACCTCTTGTAGCAACAGCTGCCGCTTCACCGTCATGATCTCGCGGTTTCTCTCCAGGTGGCTCAGACGAAGGTTGTTCATCTGGTAGGGCGAGACAGGGATGGGACAGTTCTATATCAAGGGTTTTGCTAATAATTAAGCGCATAGGTGTATACATTAGAGTAATTAACGAAAAAAATTAATTTTAATTAAATAAATAAAATTGATATATATACATAAGAAAAATGACTATAGAAAATGAGAAGGACAACACTAGACCTAAATCAACTACCACAATACAGTATTGGTTACGAAAGAAAAGGAACTAAATCTATAATACGTATTACAACGAATTGAGATAAATTGTTTCGCTAATTGGAAAAACCAAGTTTTAACATTTGCTGTGAAAGTAATTGTTCATAAATATTATAAACGGCCAGCGTAAATACTTTTAATTCATAATAGAAAATAAAAATGACTGACTAACACTAAGTAGCAGGGCTGCAACTATTCTATAACAAGGATTTCATCGAACTGAGCTAAAGTGTTTGCTAAGGGTATTACCCCGTTTTTTAAGGTTATGGTGGGAAAGCTTTTGTTCAGAAGCACTATTTATGATCAGAGTGAATACTTGTGATTTACAAAGAAGAAAAAAAGACTATTGGCATTTAACATTGGCTGTGAAAAGATCTCGAGGCAGATCCGGTACAACAATGCCCATTATTTTTAATAAAGAGCTACTCAGTTTGGTAATGGGCAAACTCCAGATGTAACACTAAACAGGCCAAGATAGTTAAATAATTTATATTAAAAAACACGGGACAAGTAACAGAGAAGGAAACCTTATTTTAAGACATAAATAAAGAAAACTAAACAAAACAAAAACGAAACAAAATGAAAGGCCTAGACAAACTGTCTAATCGTAATAATTGGAAATTGGTAAAAAGGAATGCCTTCTGTGAGAAACGTGGTGTAATTATCGTACCTGAACCTGGAGTTTCATGGCGTGACTGTACAGCTGCTCAAAGTTACTCAACGCCATGCTCTTCTTGCTCTGCTCCTCTGAAAAACAAAGTCATAGAACATATTGAAGATTCAACTTTATATGGAGTAAGGCACATACACGCATAGACGTAGAACATCAGCTCCCAGCAAAGGAGGTCCGTGCTTCGAGTCCTGGCGCCTTCGCACCCTACTGATTGCGTCTGTCTGCGTCGGTGTCAGTTTAATGTGACAGCTGAGACAGGAGTCATAGCATCCCCGCCCTGTCTCGTGTGTGGCAGCACATAAAATTGTTAGACATCAGTCTTGGGGCCTGTCTACAATAATTGGTTACGAAAGAAAACTGAAGAAAATCGTGTCCATTTTTATAGCCTATAAAGTGCTTACGTTGTACGTTAAACCAACTCATCTACATATAGACAACCGGCAAATGACTGAGTGAGTGGGTTTGTCCAACGTCAAGGCTAAATCGTGGACGGGTGCCAAAAGTAAACTCTGACAATGTTATACATGATGTCACTCAGATACAGTGTGGCGATACCAACACTCCTGTCTCAGCCGGTCACATTACTCTGACACCGACCTAACCGGAACAAGTGAATTTGTTTTTTTACATGAGGATTATCAATTCTTAGTTTAAAGTATGCATGATGAGTGGTAGTAAAACATTTTTCTTAAATATATGCAAAGTATCAAATCAGTAGCCCGTATAGTTTACCTTACCTGATAATATTATTGTTAAGTATGATCTTAATGATGGCTGAGGGTTAAGTTTCAACCTGAAACCGACATAATCAGTAAATAATTTTATGATGTTTTTTTTTCTACATAACCCTATACATCGAAATTGTGAAATGCATGATACTTGTAACTGTACTTGTATTTCAACAAACCTGAGCGCGAGGCTTGAATCAGCATGTTTCTCATCTGATCCACGAGCTCTACCAACTGGTTATGTACCGTCTCCTCTCCGTCAATGCTTTGCCACTTGCCCACCTGAAAGGTAAAAAACAAATCATAACTCTTCGGTGGTAGTGCTACGCCTTTCCGTTTCCCGAAATTTGGTTTGGTGAGGTTGATTTGTTTTATCATAATTATATCAACGCTAACTGTCAGAAACTAATCTGTACTGTAGACAGGTCCCAAGACTAGTATTTGAAAAAAAGTTTATGTTGGATACTGTGGTAATAACAAAACTTTTGTCTCAGCCGGTCTCATTTTTCTTTCACTAAGATTTTTTTAAGGTGGTAAGAGAATTAGTTTAAATTCGAACTGTAAAGAGTGATTAAGAGTATTGACATAACAAGAGGAGCTAGTATTCTTTTTTGTAATTATCAAAGGTTTAATTTGGATTCTTCAAATATATTGAATTCAAAAACTAAAATTAATGGGTTATCACTTTATTTAAAACGTCTTTTACAAAGGATCTATTTAGCACATACGCTACTGTTTTTTCCGCTCATATTTCAAACTCACTTTCTTTACTAAAAAACAAAAACTATGTTTTCTTTTTATCTAAATTTTGATCAGTTTCTGGTTCTCCTATATGTCTATTCTAAAATTTTATATCACATTAAAGTAAGAGTTAGAATATACTATTTACATTATAAAAAAAAACTCCCACCACAACCGCTGTACATTTTAAGTGCGCGCTGTCTTATTCCTAGAATATTATATTAAAAGTTTGTGCAGTACATGCAGTGCAATGACAACCAGTACTAAGGAAAACGAACCGCAGCGCTTTCCATGGAAAGGGCCAGCCTCTCCCCCAGGTTCTCCATAGCTTTGATCTTCTCCTCCATCGTACTGATCGTGCTCTCTAACTCCCCGACCTCCAGCTTCACCGGCTCCGTGATGGACCCCAGAGCCAGCTCGCGGTGAAAACGTGCTGGGGGAAATAAAAAAAGAGATAATTATATATACATTATAAATATATACATATATTATGTTATGCTACAGGAAAACCCTTTTAAATCTCCAAAGACATGTTTTGCTACTATCAGCACTGTTCTCTCTTTTTTGTTTGAAGAAATGATTTTTTTTCAAAAAAATATCTTAATTAGATAAAGAGAATATAAAATGAAACCATTACCAAAAAACAATTAAGGATATAATTATGATCTTTTATGCGCCACAAAATCTTTTGTATTGATTTAAACCTCATTATTTTGGAGAAGCACATATACGCTCATGAAATAAAATAATGATTATCGAAACACTGTGTTATTTATTTCTAAAGCTAAAAAATGATTTTGACCAAAGGCATCAAAGGAGCAATGGTAATATAATAAATTAAAAAAATAGAGACCAATAAGATAGCGTTTCATAGTATTGTGCATAGTGTCAGTGCTGTTCATAGCACATTTGCTTATTGTATTTGCATTACATGTCAACATCTGTGTTTGAATGGTTTAATATATTTTTTAGAGTTTGAACTAGAAAGATAAAACCTTTCACATTCATCATAGTCTATATAATAATATGATATACAAGTATATATATTTTCTACCCTTGTGATCTTATCTTATCTGTTTATATTTCTTGATCATTACGGGAAACCAACAATGACTGACTGTGACGTTAACGGAAAAGTGATGCTCCTAAAGTGTGCATCTTGGATTTAAAGCGTAGTAGCAATAAAAACACTGCACCATGCTTAAGTTTATTCTAAGGTGGGGCTGTACTAATAAGTCGTTGTTTCATTCTCTTAAATCTAGAAACTTTGGCACAAAGATTAAGTGATCCTCTGTACACTTACCCATTTCTTTAGCATGCTCTTCTTTGACCTTGGCCAGCTTCCGGTTGACCTCTGCGACCTGTTGCTGCACGTCTGCGTACTCCATCTCCTTCTGCTGCAGATTCTCGATCAGCTGGCGGTTGGCGCGCTCCAGCCTAGGAAAGGGAGGGGGGTGGGGGGAGGAGAAAGTTTTAGGTTATCTTCGGTAAGTCCCAAGTCCCCTAGGCTTCCCAAAGGATATGAGAAAAGATTTGAAAATTAGGATACCAGATCACATTCGAACCCTACAACATACTGCTGCTGCTTACCAATCTTAAGCTTTTACGGTTTAACTATTTTTGAAAAAATCCTAATATTTTCTGCCGTTGATTATGATTACCATGAACAGTATTTTTTGAAATAGACCACAATGATTTTTTTCCTCTTTTTTTCTCTCTTGTATTCTTGTCTCTGTTATAAAGGTACATATTTTCTTTAGCATAATAATTGTTCTAGTGAAATTAATTATGTAAAAACATAACTGGTGAAGAACGTTTTATTTTGTGGGATCACATTAAGGCGTCTCAGTGAACATACAGACATTCGATGTTCAAGCAACTTCCGTATTATTTCATTTATCTCAATTTACTGGTTACAATTGCAAGTCAGATTTTTTTATAAAGATGAGAAGGTGTAGGTACGCGTGTCAACGCTAGGAGGTTGTCGAACTTTATAAGTGTTATTGTTGTTGTTGTTATTTTTGTTGTTGTATCTGGTATGAATTTATTTAGATATTATACTTTAGAATATATGCAATATTTCCGATATGTATTTTCCTCACGCTAATGGTTCGGACCACCATTAATGCTTCTTCAACGAACAAATAAAGTTTGATATCATCTTATCTCATCCCTCATCTCCAAACAAGGACAGCATCAAGTGCTGAACAGATAAGAACTAGACACACTCAGAGTGCATTACAGCTCACGTTGCCGACGCCTTTATTGGAGCGGTATCGACCCAAAACCCTAGGACATCCAGAGCGAAGAGGATACCACCCAGGGGATAAAGCTCTAGGTGACTGCGTAATGATAGTCGGAATTGGTGAGACGGACAGGGAAATTGAACAAGGCAAAAGAAACGTTGACGTTTTTCAACACGAACAAGATGTCATGGATTGGGTATTACTTGTATATACCATACATAATATCTTATTGTGAAATAATAGTTCTTGGAAGATATCTAGATTTAGAGTGAAGATTTTGTTGTTGTTTTTTTTACTAAATATTTCAATGTTTGGTTACATTAGACGTTGATACCTTCTACCTTTCTATGTGCCAAATAATTTTGTCTTAGACATCGGTGATCATGTTTATTTTGTAACTGTAGTTGTCATGATGGAATCATGAATAGAGGTTTTTGTTGTTGTTGAACTTTGTAGACTATCTATATTTTATATGCGTTTTAGAGCGGAGGTAATAATATTAGCTATTTTAAAATGTTTCCAGAAAACAAAACAGAAATTGCAATGTTATACAGAGCTAACTGGTAAAAAAAAACGTATGGACTAACCTCACCCTGTTTCAAAATGCATTTACGTATTTTTGAGGATCAACAATGGGCTTGGTTTAAGGTACAGCGTAACTAATTGACGTGTCAAAAGTACACTGTACAGACTCAATACTTTGAACGCTTCCAACGAAACCTCACCAATTACAAGAAATATATAAGAGCAATAACTACAAAAGCCAACGCCAACACACACTCCAACAACTCCAACAACAACAACAACAGAAACACAAATGCAGCCTCTTTTACAATTACACCACCACCACCACCACCACCACCACCACCAACAACAACAACAACAACAAAAACAAAAAGAACAACAACAAGAACAAGAACAATAATAGCAATAGCAATTCCAACACCTGCGTAAATAGCTCTAACAAAAGTAAAAAAACAACAACACAAGAACACTATGTACAACCAAAGCTGAACAGGTTATTCAATATCAATGATAGACAAATAAACCAGTACGGTACACGTATATCACAAAGTCCCGCCTCACTCACGTATCAATGTTGGACTTGAACAGACACTCGTCCGTTACGCTTGTCACCGTCTCGTCATCTCCATCAGCCTCGTCGATTTTATCATCGTCAACATCGGCGTCATCATCATCGCCCGGCTGACCTCTGACCTCAGGGCTCTGATCTGACCTTGACCTCTCCCCGGAAGTTGCCCAATATCCCCGACCTGCGCAGTCGTCTCTTTGTCCGCCTGATGCTTCGTCGCCCGCCAGAGAAAAGCGCACGGGTTTTTGTCGTTCTGACTCTGTCAGAGCGAAGTGGGAGTTGATTACTTATTTGGTTGTCGTTTAACATAAGCCGCAATACATTATTACGTAATTTGTTGCTGCTGTCAAAGAAGATTATGAGATGCCTTGCAATAATGAGTCCCAGAGCAAAAGTCAAGACGAAAGGTAAATAAATATGCACCGGCATCTAATCATATCTCTATTCTAGACTTACGCATCTAATGACCTATTAACAATCTCATGCATAAGAGTCGTGATTATGTCATCTGTTAGCGTCGGGTGGATCACAAAGCCTATACTTAAAAAAGAAGTCACTACTCGATATGACGTTACTGGCATCCTGTAGGTAATCTCTGGTCTATCTTTATCTTCTTAATAATATCTAATAATACTATTAGATTCTTTGACAAATTTAAAGCAAGTCTCAAAAATAATTCGAACAGCTCCTTCTTAGCGTTTGTAGTTCATGTCTGGAAAATAGAATGTGAGTTAACACATCTTATAAGTTGCTAAAAGAATTAATATAAACAATGATAATTATATCGAAATCACGTTACTCATACCAAGACCCCCGACAGCTTGAGCATCGTGTTATATCCAAGCAGTACTGTCATAAGTCTCTCTTATAAATCTAGCGTCGCTAGTATTGTATTGTCGCGTTAGCTTATAACTAGTCCTAACAATCGGAAAATGAGAATTTAAGAGTTGTAAGCTTACCGAGACGTTGTACTTACGACCTCTACCTAGAAATAATTGATGCTTTTAAAATTTTCATAAAAATGGACACGATTTTCTGTTCCATTTCTTATAAATCCAGCTTTAGAGCTAGATACTTACCCTCTCTCAAATGCTGCACGTTTAACTTCTGGGCCTCGAGGTAAATGGAATTGGACACATCGTGAGATAGGCCCTTTTTTAACTCCCACTGGTGCAATTTGTGAGCGAAGTCGGCGGTGACCTTGTATTCTGGGGGAACATAACAGAAATTAATTAATATGGATTTCCCGTTCAATTGCCTCCCATTGATTAAAAATGTTGTGCTTTTTTTTTAAATTGTCTTTGAGTATTTTTTTTTTATTATGGTGAGGGCGTATTGATTTCATCGCCTGATATCTGTTTTGATAGTGACAAGCGACAAAAAATATCACACTCTGGGACCATTTTTAAGAGATGGGCAAAATGTTGACGCGTTCCTCGTCAATGATATTTTTTTCACTTTCTATAACTATTTTTGAGAGGCTCCATTGATTTATTCAGCCAAAGAGGCTACACTATTGTAAAACAATATGCAATTGTAGCTCATTCTTTACAATAGAAAGATATTAAAATTTAAGAATATTATTTCCTAAAATTCAGATTCAGCATGAAGCTATTAAAAATCTGAAATCAATATTTTGATTATCCCTATCTTTTTTTCTATCCTTATTAATTATTTACGTTTGCATTGATTCCTCTCACACAGCTTTGAATCTAACTATTTGCGTTGTTACTTATTCCTTGTCCAACATTCATATTTCATGGATTTTACTTAAACAGTAAAGCTGTATATGAGTGTGTTTATTTGTTACATATTTAATAAACATTGTGTATTTATTAGTTTCTTCTCTTTCAATAATCAAGTGACAATCATTGTACTCTTCGACTTAAATTGCGTAATATGTAGAGCACAAAGGTCATAGTTTGCAACAGTTCTATTTTATGATTATCGATGAACAGGTCTTATATTTGCTACATATAGCCATAAGAGTTAAACATATTTAAATGAGACACTCAAATTTATTTCGAAATGTAAAAAGTAAACATTTGCGTCCGCTTATCTTACAAATTATTAAATTGAATGCAGCTAAAAATAGTTTTAAAAAAATCCCGCTAAAGCCGATTAATTAAAATAATTGGCCAAACCGGATTAATTTGAACTAAAGTACCAGGGGACGTAAGTACAACGCCGCCGTATACGCGTAAACTTAAAACTCGTCTTAAGACTGCATTTGCTTAAGATCTTAAGAACAGTTATAAGCCTACTTTGGCGTTGTGATTGTGGTCCCACCAAAACGCCAACCAACGTTCAATAAATATTTTCAAGCGAAGTGGTTGTGTATGTCCAACAAATGCAAAGCCAACAAATTAATTTCACAGTTTTGCGGTTCTTTTCATTTCTTTACGTTTTCATATTCTTCTTCTCTTTGCGGTTCTTTTCTTTTCTCTACGTTTTCATATTCTTCTTCCTTTTGTTCTTATAAGAGAGTGGAACATCTAAGGGAATAAATATCTATGCGCTGTTTTGATCAAGGTAATTTCTCTTCTAATAAAACGGGTGACAGAATAACAAACGAAAATAAAGCACTACGAAAAACAATAACAAATACATGGCAGGAACAGCATCAACAGAATATAAAAAGAACAAAACAACAACATATAAAACAACTAAACAGCTTATTAGCCCTATGTGCTATTGACGATCGCACTTTTTTGTCCCCTACTGACTGGGTCTGTATCAGTATAATGACTGTTACGAGCTCAGGCAAAAGTCTTGGTATCCCCGCATTGTCTCTATGTGACAGAACATTAAGCTGCCAAACTTAACACTATAAACAAATCCGAATACATAGCCTTGATGCTTACGATTGACGTTAAGAACCCATCCCATTCATACTAATCATATTATCGATTTTGTCCAGTTATTGGCGTAAATCGTTAAGAAATCACTCAACCAAGCCTACATGCTAACAGTTCTTCGGAATGTAGCCTAGTATCTGATGTGATTATAAAGAAACAACATCAATCCAAATGTATTTGCTAACATCCCTCTAGCTTTCGCCATATATCCTAGTTTCTGACGCCAGACGTTAAGGAGGTCTACCTGCTAAAAGCTACTTCAAGATAGACTTGTTTCTGGTATAAGTCGCTAAGAAACCACAAAAACCATGTCTGATAACCATCCCTTCACGATAGAGCAAAGTAACTTACGCTAATCACCAGAACCACGCCTATCAGCTAGCACCTATCCTCAAAAACACCTAGTTAATGACTTAAGATATTAAGGAGCTATCAAATCAAACGCACCTGCTAGCACATGACCTCGATATAGTGTAGTAACTGGCATTAGACATTTAGAAACCACACAACCAAACTTACCTCTCCTAGATTTCAGTTTTTCACGTTAGACGTCAATTAACCACCACATAAATGTACCCGCCAAAGGCCCTTTCTGCGATTTATCCTAGAATCTGAAGATTGACGTTAACTATCCACGGTGGCCTTGTAGTAAAACATCGGCTTCCGGCGCAATAAGGCCCGTGTTCGAGACCTGGTGATTTCGCTCCTTACTGGTTGGATCGGTGTCAGTTTAAAGTGTCCGTATGAGAGTCATGGTATACCCGACCTGTCTCGTGTATGGCATGCAGCATATTATAAAATTGCCAGACGTCAGTCTTGGGCCCGTCCACACCATAGACCATATAGACCTGATGTTGGACGTTAAATCAACCCAACCACTCAGCTATCCAATCAACCAAGCCTACCTGCCAGGGGCCCCAGGACCGGGTTCTTGAAGCCCGAGTCCTGCTCGGTCTGGCTGAGCCGCCCCTTGATCTTCTCGAGCTTGGCCTCCCGCTCCAGGGCGCGCAGTCTCTCTTTCTCCAGGCGGAGCTTCTCCTTCTCCAGCTTGAGCTGTTCCCGTTCAACCTTGGATGAAGCAAAACAGTTCATATATATGAACAGAGCACAGGTGCGATAGAGTTCGGTGGGCTCATAGTTAACTACGTAGTTCAGACTTAGGAGACAAAGAAAACAACAACAGAGAGAAAAGGCTAAACAACACAGGTTCGCAACGTTGCTGGGGGGCGCAGTGGCCCTGGAGTAGAACATCAGCTTCCGATGCAAAAGTTCCGTTGTTCGAGCCCTGGTGGTTTCGCTCCCTACTGGTTGGGTCGGTGTCAGTTTATTGTGACCGGCTGAGACAGGAGCCATGGTATCTCCGCCCTAGTTCGCGTGTGGCAGAACATAAATTGTCAAACGTCAGTCTTACGGCCGGTCCACAATATAGTCTTTATAGTGCTGATTTTGGAAGTTAAACCAACTCATCTACAACTACAACTACTGCCGCGTTTGCTTTTAGTAAAATGCATTAACTGCCTTAGAACATCATGGGTACAACATAACCGTTACTGTGCTAATGTGCCGTGAAAACAAACTCACTCACTCACCCACTCGTGCCTTAACTTAGGAGACGAATGAATACCAATAATACTATTACTGAAGACAGAGCTGGCAAGCACAGTCTTGCCTCTCACTCCTAAATCCCCGAGATCCCCGTCTGCAATGAAGCGTAGATGCTGACATTTAACGTTAGAAAGACAAAAAAACAACAACAACCCATTCTCAGATATACCAGTGGCATTCATTGGAAAAAAATGCAATTTAATCTCGGAACTCAATCTTTTAAAAGCTTGAAGAGACAAGAGAGGATTCAGCTGTGTTTATAGCACTCTGTTGATTGTGATTGTGATACGCCAATGTCTAGAAGCCACATCTAGTTACACTGTAGGTTAAAATCAGAAATTCATCCACCAATTCTTTATCTAATTTGTATTAAAAAGTCTGTTCAAAGAAGTTTTGACCAAGTCAGTATACCAAGGCTAAGGTTAGATTTCTTGTCAACATGACTCAGCCAGGCAAAGAAATCGAACTATTTTATCGGAAAAGCTATTTCCCTAGCGGTATCACAAAATTTGTTTTTCAAGCTTGAAATCTTATTTTCTTTGGTGTATTGATTCCATCTCAATGCGTTTGATTTCCATTTAAAGTGTCAATGCTCAGTAAAAGAATTAATTTCAGACCATTTTGACAGAAATTCGCTTTACACGCGAATAATAATTATATTAGTAAACTAGAATAAGGCTTAAAATGCTGCGTGTAATCACTACAATAATACATTTAATCTCGTTATCCATGGGATAAAATGTATCTTTGTTATTGCCACCAATAGGAAAAAAAGCTAAAAACGCTATAAACCTGATATTATTTTACCGTTCGTTCTATGCAGGTGGGTGCATATTAATTATAAAGCGCCAACTTCAAAGAAAATGCAGATACACGATTGTACGTATACATTTTGTGATATGAGGGATGCAACTTTTCAAATTGTGGGGTAATTGTAGATGTAGTTGTAGTTAGGTTGATTTAACTCGGCATCATCAGCACTGCTTCGACTATATTGTGGATGGGACCCAAGACTAACGTCTGACAATTTTATGTGCTGCCACACACAAGAAATGGCGGGGATACTATGACCGCTATCTCAGCTAGCCCCATTAGACTGACACCGATCCAGTTGCGGGCGACATCGCCAGGGCTCGAACCACGAGCCTCCTGTGTCGTAAGCCGATCTTCTACCCCAGGGCTACTGCGCCTCTCAGAAAGCAGGGGCTGAGGGAAGGTCAAAAAGAAATAAAGGAAGAAAACTCAATCGTCGCTCTTCTAATCAGGGAAGCGACAGCTGAATTCCCATTGGGAATCACCGATAAGCTTCAGTTGAGTAATGTAATTCCTGTGTTTCTAGGAACAGAATATCCAACAAGGATCAGATTCCTGAGTGAGTGAGTGAGTGAGTTAGTTTCTTAACTTCCGACGTAAGTAGCATCGCTATATTGTGAACGGGTTCCAAGATTAACTTATGACGGTTTACGCGCTGCTGTGTTTGGCTCATGTCTGAGCTGATCATAACTATTATACTGACATCGACTCAACCAGTGGGGTACAAACTGCGAGGTATTAATTTTTTTCGATCATGAGTTTCGAACCCGGGACTTGTCAATTGAGAGACCAACGCTCTAACACTCACACCAATCTTTTCCCTCCAAAGGCAGTAAGAGGTAATAAATGTAATTACGGATGAACTATGATAGTACTAGGGTATTAAGTATAGCAATTGAACAAACTTTGACACAGGGATGGTGTTAGATTTTACTATTAAAAACGACACTTAGTCCGGGTCTAAGTTGAAAGCGCCGTTGTATCCCATTCCCTGAGCCTCTCTGTGATGAAAAGGTTGATCGTGCAAAAATGTAATACGACAAACTTTGGGTTTTGAAAGCATATAAAAGGGAAATAGGTTTTGATGGTATGTGAAAGGGAAATCCGAAATAGAACAATGAGATGGCATTACCACTGTTTCTGATGAGTTTTTTTTTTTTTTTCATTGTCTTAAACATACCATTGCGTTCAAATTTTTAGAGGATTTCACTTAATATCATCAGTCAAACACGACAGTGTTGGTTGTTAACAATTGCAATTTTTTTAAATATTTGTAGCTTTAGTCTTGTATGAACAAAGCAAATAGTATTTCTTTCAATTTTATTTGAACTCAAACGTTAAAAATGGGATCATTCAAAACAGACGCTTTCGTTCCTAAGTAAAACAAAACAAGCAATAAAAAAGCCAAACCGAAAACAAAAATGTATGCTGAATCAGCACTCCTCGGTTTTAAACATTAGTCGATGTTAGGAAAAGTGGAAAAGAAAAGTGTGATTTTTAGATGTGACAAACCCTAAACATATTATATAATGCTATAAAATAGTTTAAAGTGATACTGACATTAACACAATGTTGCGAATCTCACAAAAAATCATATTTCTAAATATCTTCTTTTTATTACCATTCCTTCCACGTAATTCATATTTATACAAAATCTAATTTAAAACAGGATGCGTGTGAAAATGATCAAACGGTTCCGTTTTGTTTCTTTCCCTGACACCTGGTTCATATAAAATACAGGAGACATGATGCATTTGATAATGATTATGGCAGAGCTATGTTAAGTTAAACTTTAGAGTGTATGTGAAGTCTATAATTGTGGAGGGTAAACTGTTCTAACTCTACAAAACTTCAAAAGAATAAAACGGAAAGGCTTCTTTTAGCTATTAGTCGCCGTATAGGACCCTCCAGGGGAACCAAGGAGACGTTAACCCGGAGAGAGAGAGAGAGAGAGAGAGAGAGAGAGAGAGAGAGAGAGAGAGAGAGAGAGAGAGAGTAAGAACTCTCTCCCTCGCTCTATAGAAAATTTTAGTCATTTCTCTATGTTTAAACATGAAAGTAGATGGGTCCGCATATTGCTTACGATTTACCACTTTTATCTTTCAATAAAAGCATTTTTCTGGGTAAAAAGCCTAAATTGCTACTCATTAGGTAGGAACAAAATGAATCAGGAGGCTATATGTGATTTTTCATGTCGCTTAATAAAATGAAAAAATAAATAGGTGCAAAAATGTAAACAAAAACAGAGGACAAGTCATTTTCGAAGACGCACAGTTTTTAAACACAAACCAAACCAAAACAAAACCCAAATCGATGCTCATTATTGCAATGTTCTTGCAAACAGTTAGAAAATAAATGATGACTAGAGCCACGCCAAAGCAGCAACGTTGTACAGTCATGTGATAGATGACTGCTTAGAATTGCTGTAACGACACTGAATCAGATCAATTGTGAAGCAAGATTTTATATCTTGATTTTAATCCGGTAACATGTATTCGTTGCATTGTTAAAAAATTAAAGCCACATAATACAATATGTCATTATCACCACCAACCCTACCACCATTCTATTCCTCCTCATTCTCCTCCTCCTCCTCCTCATTATCATTATCATCGCTCTCTTTATCATCATTAACATTATAACCAATTATACCAACATCATCCCATTGCTTCTTTTCTTATAATTACATCATCATCTTTACCACCATATCACCACCACCATTACCACAACCACCTCCCTACCTTCTGCATCTCTCGCTCCCGCATCTTCTCGAGCTTCTCCTTCTCCTTGTCCTCCCGAGAACGCTTGCTTTTCTGGCGGTCATCCTTCCTGCTCTTGCTCCCCTTGCGCTCCATGTCCGGACTGGACTCTCGCTGGCTGCCCTGGCTTGACCGGTACTTGAGCCGCTCCCACTCCTGACCAAACAGACAGAGCATGAAGAGGTCAACCGTGAAATAAGGCGGTTTTACGGGGAAAAAGGGGGAAGGGTTTGATGGAATGAGTAACAAGTTATGTTCCGCCGGGAAATGAGGGTTATGTAATTAATTTAATTAATTTATTTTATTTATTTATTTATTTATTTATTTATTTATTTATTTATTTATTTATTTATTTATTTATTTATTTATTTTCGGACTGGACTCTCGCTGGCTGCCCTGGCTTGACCGGTACTTGAGCCGCTCCCACTCCTGGCCAAACAGACAGAGCATGGAGAGGTCAACCGTGAAATAATGGGGGTTTTTACGGGGGAAAAGGGGTAGGGGTTTGATGGAATGAGTAACAAGTTATGTTCCGCAGGGAAATGAGGGTTATGTATTTATCTTATTTATTTATTTATTTATTTGTTTATTTATTTATTTATTTATTTATTTATTTATTTATTTATTTATTTATTTGGTTAGCCGAACAATTAGGGAGATTGGTGTGTGTGTGTGGAGGCGGGGTGGAGTGTGGTTGGGAAGAGGTGATATAGAATGATCGAATGTTTAACATATTGCGATCGATTTGAGACATGAAGGTTTTGTGGGCAGCGGAATAATACAGAGTGACCACCAGATGGTAGTCAGTCAAGAATCAATGGCTTTTGGGGGAACAGTGATAACAAATTATAACCAACTGGTTGTATTTGATAGCAAAGATTAGGGAAATGACTATACGATTTAAGATGAAGTTAATATAGGAGGAGATTAACATAAATGAACTGTTTGAGTTGTTTTAGGGCGGTTTAGATGGATAACTATGTTAAAGTAAAAAAAAAATAGACATATCTGTGACAGTAGAAAGAGGCGTATTTATATAGAGATAGAAAGAAAGGGAGAAGGAGAAAGAGAAAGAGAGGGACCCAAAAAGAGAGATACAAAAAGAGAGAGATGGACAGAGAGAGAGAGAAATTGAGAGGCAAAGAGGGAGAGAGAGAGAGAGAGAGAGAGAGAGAGAGAGAGAGAGAGAGAGAGAATCCGACACATAGGCAAACAGATATATCATAACGTACTGTGCAGACTAAGACAAAAACAGAGAAACATACAGTTAGACGTGCAAAGCCATAGAAATAAGAGAATAAGACACTTGCAGCGCATAATAATATATAAAAAAAATAACTGACACAGAAGTAGAAAGGCAAAAACGAAGAGAGACGAAAGGTGTATTTCAGTTCTTTGTTTCTTTGTTGTTGTTTTTTGTACTAATTGTGAAGTTAAAACGTTGCGTTTCTATTTGTTTGTTTATTTGCAAGAATGTAATTTTGATACCTAGTTAAAGTTAATACACCACGTTATTAACTACCCACTTCCTTTCAACAATAAAATTAATTGTGTCCTAATTCAATCCAAAATTCTAGAGTTCCTTGACACAATGTAATGGGCCGCAAGTATTTAAGTAGAATGGTCCATTTGACTGAAGAGCAGGATGTTTACTGTTCGAATCACCTTTGTTCCCGTCTTTAGAAAAGCTGCGAGACGTAACACTGGTCCAAAATGTATTTCAATAATAAAATTGTGAACCAAGTCTGAAAGCTCCTTCTTTTACTCAACAATAAGCGTTGTGCTGGTTCGATCCACAAACCAGTGTTCTTAAAAAAAACACATTACCTAATGGCCTCTCACCTGCATCTTCTTGGAGAAACTCTCCGTCATATATCTCTGCATGTCCTCCAGGTGGGCCGGAGACGTGTGACTGACATACGACGTGAGCGCCATTGAGGACATGTGTGCAGGGGACGACGCGTGGGCGCCTAGAACCTCCATGGACGTATGTGAGTCTCCGCCTATCGTGATGTCCGAAGAGCTGTCTGGGACTGGAAAAAGTATGGAAACACATAAGCATATTTCTAACAAGTTTTATGTCTGTGATATACTTAAAGTGTTTATTTCGTTGATAGACATGTTGAAATAAACAAAACAAAAACAAAAAACAACAACAAAAAAGACATGTTTAGTTAAAATATAAGAAACAGAGAATGAACAAAAAGGTTCTTACTCTTAAGAGCTATAAAAATTAGCAACCGAAGACAGTGGACGGCAAGAAAAGCCGAAATGGCTCAAATATTAAACCAAAACAAAGATCCGAGTGATGACACCAAGATATAGCACCGAGAGTTGGGGTTAGAGAAAGCTAAAGACAAACAAGTTTGGAGAGGTTCGACGAACAGATGCCACGCGCGGTAGATAGTAACTGCTAGAAGTTGGCCAAGGTCTATACGATTTATCTTTTTTTAGGTTAACGTGATAAATGGTTACTTCACTTCAGTGGGAAAGATCACGGTGATATATTAAAGCCAGTAACAGACAGGCACACAGAACGCGTGATAGATAGCGAGAGCGAGTGAGTGAGGATAAGAAATGGAAAGAGGGAGGGAGAGGTGGAAAGATGGAGAAAGAGAGTATTATTTATATTATATTTATAGAGAGAGAGAGAAAAAAAGGAAAACCACCAATTAGGCCTGATGTCTCCATATCCCTACATACGTGCTTCAATCAGTTTTTCTTATCCTGAGCTTAAGCATGTTTTATGTTTGTTGTTTTCTTTGAGAATACGAACATTGGCATAAATCAATACGAAATAATTAATGTTTACTCCTTTGATGTGTGATTTTGTGTTTTTACATTCGTTTGTCAAAATTTAGAAAAAAAATGTAAAGTTAATATCATTTAAAGAATTTTGAAATCAGTGATTCAAGTACCATGGGTCTATATTCTACCTGAGTCAGGTGTGATATTTAAGTTTCAGCTATTTTTGTGATGCTTATTAAGCATTATTTTGTCTGAATAAGATTTGTTTGATTTACAAACAATAAAGATATACCGTAGCAGAGGAGGAAAAATTGATCAAAGAACCCAATTAGTATCATGTTTTAGCAGTGCTTTAATTCATTCCTCAAGAAAAATTCTACACTGGGAAAAAAGAGAGGGGAGACAAAGAGAGATAGATAGATAGAAAGAGAGAGCGAGAGAGAGAGTGGGAGAGAGATAGAGATAGAGAGAGATAAAAGAGGAGGAGACAGCAAGAGACAAATACAGAGTGAGAGAAAAATAGAGAGACAGGAAAGACAGAGAATGGTAGAGGGAAGGATAAAGAAGGAGAAAGAGGGGGAAAAGGAGAGAAAGGAGGAGAGAGAGAGAGAGCGAGAGAGAGAGAGAACGGGAGAGAGAGAAGGGGCAAAGAAATATCCATCCAATTCTACTTAAAGTTTATAGTTTAAATATTTTAGTCTTCTTTCCTCACGATGCCATATAATTTCTATTTATTATAAAACTGAAAGGGACCATAATAATTAGTCTTAAGTATTAAGGCACATGATCCTCACAACCCGGAAATTTTAATCTATACTATAACAACAAACAATTAGAATAATAGATTTGCAACGATTGCCGACAGCGACAGGTTTGGTTCGAATCAAGTTTAGCAAACAATTCTGTCCGGTTACAAACTGGATCCACCATGATTCTTAAGAAAGAAGATCGGTTCAAGCTTAAAATAGTCTATGAAAATTCGAAATCGTAACAAGGGACGCATATTTCTTATAATGCGTTGAAAAAGAAATTATATATATTTTATGGCTTTCAACAATTTTGACTGCTAAGGGTAGTAGACGATAAAGAAGTAAACATAGATTGTGGATTAAGGATAGTTTTTAAACCTACCGTTTAAGCGGTGTATAAGATTAAAGCACTGTTTTTCTCCGTCTGTTGCAGGAATATCTTTACACTTTGGAAGACTGGTATTCGCACAAAGCATTTTAAATTGCATAAAATTTAGCAGTTATTAGAAGAAAAAAAAACTTTTTGTTTGATTTTGGGGGGTATCTTTTTGATTAATTTTACATTTTACATGCAGGTCTAAAACTATACAAGTTAAGATGAAAAACAAACGACAAATCAAACAAAAATACACAAAAGGAAACGCAAAACAAATTTTTAAAAAGCCTTCTCCCCTTTTCCTTTTTCTCCATCCCACATGTATAAGAAAAAAAAAGAAAATAACAAGAGTAAAAAGAATAGCACCGATGGTTTGGACTTTTACAAATGGTTGAACCTGTATCTTCTCATTTTAAAATGTGGCCACATGATTGGTCGACTAGACAAGAGATTGATCATCGTTGATCAAAGTCAGTCAAGGACAAACAGGGAGACAGGCAAGGGATCACAGACAACGGGGGTGGAACTGAGAGTAACTGACAGGAATCGGGAGGAAGTGAGAGGGACTGACAGGAATCAGGAGGAACTGAGAGTGACTGACAGGAATCGGGAGGAACTGAGAGGGACGGATAGAATCGGGAGGAACTGAGAGGGATAGAAAGGAATCGGGAGGAACTGAAATGGACTGAAAGGAATCAGGAGGAACTGAGAGGGACGGATAGAATCGGGAGGAACTGAGAGGGATAGAAAGGAATCGGGAGGAACTGAAATGGACTGAAAGGAATCAGGAGGAACTGAGAGGGACGGATAGAATCGGGAGGAACTGAGAGGGATAGAAAGGAATCGGGAGGAACTGAAATGGACTGAAAGGAATCAGGAGGAACTGAGAGGGACGGATAGAATCGGGAGGAACTGAGAGGGATAGAAAGGAATCGGGAGGAACTGAAATGGACTGAAAGGAATCAGGAGGAACTGAGAGGGGCGGATAGAATCGGGAAGGACTGAGAGGGACTGAAAGTAATCAGGAGAAACTGAGAGGGACTGAAAGGAATCAGGAGGAACTGAGAGGGATTGAAAGGAATCGGGAGAAACTGAGAGGGATTGAAAAGAATTTAGGAGGAACTGAGAGGGACTGAAAGGAATCAGGAGGAACTGAGAGGGACGGATAGAATCGGGAGGGACTGAGAGGGACTGAAAGGAATCAGGAGGACCTGAGAGTGACTGACAGGAATCGGGAGGAACTGAGAGTGACTGACAGGAATCAGGAGGAACTGAGAGGGACGGATAGAATCGGGAGGAACTGAGAGGACTGAAACGAATCAGGAGGAACTGAGAGGGACTGAAAGGATTCAGGAGGAACTGAGAGTGACTGAAAGGATTCAGGAGGAACTGAGAGTGACTGACAGGAATCAGGAGGAACTGAGAGGGACGGATAGAATCGGAAGGAACTGAGAGGGACTGAAAGGAATCAGGAGGAACTGAGAGGGACTGAAAGGAATCAGGAGGAACTGAGATTGACGGATAGAATCGGGAGGAACTGAGAGAGACGGATAAAATTGGGAGGGACAGTCACTGGTGCCAGAGAACAATGTCGTCTGCTCTATTCGCCGTGTAAGCTTCCGGTAACGAGGGAAGACAGCCGGAGAAACCGGAAGCTCAGTTATTTCCCTAAGAAGCCACTTGTTTGTTCGCTGGCTCAGCGTTCCCAGATTGTCTACCCTTAGATTGCCAGTGGATCGTTTAGGCCTGTAAATATCAATTTGGAGATAGTTTCAACTTTTTTTTTCTCGGATTCTCGTAGTTTTGAAATACGGTATTTAACGGAAGCTTTGCGATAACGGATTCCTCAGCGAAACTGAAGACGTAGTTTAAAAAAATCTGCACTGGCGGATAACATATCTATATTTCCGACTTATTTTTTTACTGTATACAGTTAACCGTAGAATCCACTATTCTTTGCAGGACGTTTCATCTTCTTATTTAAAATGTACATCTCGGTCTATAATTGTACAACCTTAAGGTTTGAAACAAACAAAGAACAAAAAAATTAAAAGAAAACACAAAACAAACAAAAAAACCCTCCCTTTGTTCCTACCCCACACCACTCCCAAAAAAACAAACAATTTATATAACATGAATCAAACTACCGCTGACGATCCTTCACTTTTTTTTTTAAATTGCTGAAAGTTCCCCAATCTCATTTTAAACATTGGCCACAAAATCGGAAGGGCTAGACAGCGAATCGATCATCTCTGATCAAAGTTGGACAGGGACAAACAGGGGAAAAGGCAGGGGATGTCAGAAACGGGGAGGAATGCGAGGAACTGTCATGAATTGGGAGGGACTGGTGCCAGAGAACAAGGTCTTCTGCTCCATTTGCCCTGTTAACTTCCGGTCACGAGGGTTGACAACCTGGTAAACCGGAAGTTGCGTTATTACCCCTTAGAAGCCACTTGTTTGTTCGCAGGCTCCGTGTTCTCAGATTCTCTGCCCTAAAAGTTTTCGATTGCAAGTTGTACACGGGAAATAGGCCAAAATGCCAACTTGGAGATAGTTTAAAGTTTTTTCTCGGTCAGGCTTCATGTAGTTTTATGTTAGTCGAAGTAAAATATAATCACTTCTGTATCATTATTATTATTATTATTATTATTAT
>RQTK01000029.1:663144-713912 GCA_003991915.1 Elysia chlorotica | reverse complement strand
ACAGACAGACAGAGACAGACAGACAGACAGACAGACAGACAGACAGACAGACAGACAGACAGACAGACAGACAGACAGACAGACGGATAAAAAGGGAGAGCGTGAGGGTCAGGCAAACAGACAGACAGACAAGCAGAAAGACAGACAGACCGACGGACAGATAAATAGGGAGAAGCGGAGGGTCAGACAGACAGACAGACAGGCAGACAGACAGACACACAGACAGAAAGACAGATGAAAATAGAGAGCGTGAGTGTTGGTGAGTAGAAATGCGAAAGAGGCAAAAAAAGTTTTGCCAAAATGATTACCTTTTCCCTTGAAGTCTCTAAGATCAACTGTGCGCAGTGGGATTTCTTGGGAAGCAGAGGAGATGTCGAGACTGGCCAAGTCACTCTCCTCACCCGAAACTGGAAGGATTGAGAGAAGAATAATATTATGTTACATCTAACTGTTAACTCGAAAGACATAAAGAAGAAAAGAAGGATGTACCAAAATTTATGGTTCATGCTTGAGCCTTGGGATCGGAGAAATGGTGTCAGTTCGCAACCCGAGGCATCCATCTCGAAACAGATCAATTTTAACGGTATAGATTATCGTATGAAACATAAAATCCGTGTTGTTAACCTTGTGAACGTTGACTTCATAATAACAGGCATCGAAGTATTTAAGTATCTGGTAGACCAAAGAAGAAGGAAAAAAACTAGAAGAGACAGAACAAGAACAACAAGAACAAGAACAAGAAGAACAAGAAAAACAAAAAGAACAAGAAGAACAAGAAGAACAAAAAGAACAAGAACAAGAAGAACAAGAAAAACAAAAAGAACAAGAAGAACACGAAGAACAAGAAAAACAAGAGGAACAAGAAAAACAAAAAAAAACAGGAAGAACAGGAATAACAAGAAGAACAAGAAGAACAAGAAGAACAAGAAGAACAAGAAGAACAAGAAGAACAAGAACAAAAAGAACAAGTAGAACAAGAAGAAGAACAAGAAACAGAACAAAAAGGAGTAGAATCAGAAAAAATGTCATAGAGTGAAAGAAATAATGAAACGAAGAACAAAAACGGCAATTTTGGTTAAAATAGACGCTGTTTAGCACGAGCGTAAACGTAGAGACACAATGCATGCACTCTCCGTACAGATGCTGCTTAAATGAGGAAGGAGGTATTTTATGAGACAGGCCTCAGGTTCTCCAAATGAGGAATAAAGCCCAGGGTCTCATGGAAGGTTAATGTTATGGGATTCGTTTAGCGTTATCCCCATGTTATTGTGACCTGAAAATATCAAGTTAATCTCTTTTTTAGGCATTTCCTGTAGACATTATCTTCTTTGTGGCTGATTATTATTAATATCATTGTATCAAATTGTATTATGGAAGAAATTTAAGTTTGTTATACATGTAGAGGAGAATCCAAGTTATTGTGGCTAAAACTGTGAACTTAAAGGCATGCATTTCTGGGCCATAATAATCTTATTATTTGTAAACTATTGATATTTTCACAGAATTAAAATTGTATCATGTACATTGATATTGGAAAAGTTAATGATGGCGATGTAGAGGTTGAAGATAAGGGTGAAGATTAAAATTTAATTGATTTATATTGAAACGGTACTAATCAATGACGTGTTTTTTGCACACATCAAACATATTCATCTAAACTATCAACTTAGTGAAATCGGAAATAAATCTAATGAGATTGAAGACAGTGATATTTTTTCAGGGTTTATTACAATGTAAGTGCTAGGAATCTTAAGTGTGTCTTTTTCTGGGAAACTTCTTCTGATTTTCTGTATGGTTCTACATCCAACTAAATAGTGTATGGACCCAGCTACTTCGTAGCAAATAAAAACTCATCTTGCCGAATACGTCTTTAATCTATTCATTGTAAAATTCATATGAACGCTAATAACAATGTAGATATTTGGGTGCAAAATGCATCAAAATAACGCATCTCTAAGAACTAGCTGAAATCGTTTGCCTTAAAAATTGCGCTCAAAAGTTTAAAATAATCCTCTTATCAAATGGCGAAGCGATCTCCTGGTATAACGATTCTTAGGGCACGAGAAATATCCTTTACGGCAATGGGGCCCTCAAACGGTGTATCCGAGAACTGGCATTGCCATACTCTACTGACAACGACCCATTTATAAGAAAGGAAGATGGCTCGAGCAGGACTTGAACCACGTACCTCCTTCATCCGGAGCCTGTATTTTAACCCTCGGACGACCACGATGCCCTTAAAGCACCATATTGTAGATATATCAGCTGATGAGCTGGCCCTCATCACTTTAGAGAATAGTTCAGCTAACGCACTTTTATCTCTGGGCTAAAAAACAATGATTTAGAGCGCCTGCCTCTCCCCCTCAATCAATGCAAATCAATAACTCATTTTCACAAAGAACCCATTGATCTATGCGTGTAGCTTGATCTTGCGTAGTACAACTTCCACTCGAGATAGCTGCTCCACCCTCTGGTTGTATTGCGTTCTTTTGATATCCGTTACGGTCGGTTTTTTTAATGCTTTTTTGCATCTATGCGAAGATGTTGCATTATGTTTGGTATAATTATTACATTACTCTTGGCTCACTTTGAAGCAGCAAAGATTGCGGCCAAGGTAAAGAGTTTCAGAGCGGCTAAGGAAAAGTTTCCAAAATTTGATTTTTAGGAGGAGAAACAGAGTTTACGTCAAATCTTACATCCAAAAAAACAAACAAAACAAAAACGGATATCGCCTTCCACACATACAAACGTTTTTTGCTTTTATTTTGGACAATATATCTTACTTCTATTCAACAGCACACAAAGACAAATTGAATTCACTGTCTTCTTGTTTGTTCTTTTTTTTTTTTGGTTATTCTTTCCCTGTCTGATATCATCTTTAGGTTAAAAAAGAAAACACACAAGACAGACAAAAAATTACTCCCTGTGCTTCGTAGCGTATTTCCCATATGAATTCAGACAAAAAAAACGAGGGTGGAAATGGAGCGTTGCACGGCTTAGTAAAAAAAATTTTTTCACCGAACGCAAAAAATAGGGGACTTCCCTCTATTTAACGCAGTTTGCGGGAAGATTGGTTACCATTTTTCTCGTTTCAATAATTATGAATTTAAAAAGATTAAGTGCAGGAAAACAACCCATTCATGCATTTTTAAAGAATATAAACTTATACAATGACCGTAGCCGTATGTGAATTGTGTATTTTACATGCATACATTTCTAACTAACGACGTACGAAAAGAGAATTTACACTCAGATAAACGAGCAATTATTCTAATAACACAAATCTGAAAATCAGGGGAAAAATTTATAATTGAAGGTATAAAAGCAGTGTGCCTTAAAAATATTTTGGAAATACATCCATTTTTGTTTTTTAGGCCGTTTCTATATTTACTGAAACAAACATCTAGTTAAACTTATTGTAAAAAATAATGTGTATAATTGAAGAAGGGATAAAACAAAGTCAGCTTGCAGGTGTTACACACAAACATTCAGCAATTTCCTGTGAAATATAACCTGACAGAATCTAGAAATGGCTAAGGCATAAAAAGTGTTATATCCAAACAAAACCAGGGTATTTGCCAGCGTGTTACATCTGAGCCAGATAATGAAACTGACAGACCAAAGTCGCATCTTTTCAGAATTCTTTTTATTCTCCTCATAAGACTACTACTACTACTACTACTACTACTACTACTACTACTACTACTACTACTACTACTACTACTACTACTACTACTACTACTACTACTACTACTACTACTACTACTACTACTACTACTACTACTACTACTACTACTACTACTACTACTACTACTACTACTACTACTACTACTACTACTACTACTACTACTACTACTACTACTACTACTACTACTACTACTACTACTACTAACAAATAATCATTGCAACGACTGAGGGAATAAGGTGAAAATAGGTTTGTGGCTGCACAATTTCTGTTCTTCTTCTTTTTCTTCTTATTCACTGCTGAAAGTCTCAAACATGAGTATAACCCAGTCACCGCTCTGTGCACAAAATGTTCCCTACGTTACCATCTGTAGTTTACTGAACTGAAATTGATACTGATGAATCTGTTCCATCATGGTACAACTTATGTAAACGCCCTCTAAATAGATCAAAAGTGGTAGACAAGCGAGATGAGTTAAAACCTAGAGATCGATTTAAAAACGCTATGGCTTTTTCCCTCCAAGCTAGGATATTAAACCTCGTGGGATAAACTGAGATTGGGAAACCAATATTATAATCAAAATGAATTTTGTGTGAAGTTGCTTTTTTCTGAAAATGCATAGCCAGAGAAGGCAGAGAGAGAGAGAGAGAGAGAGAGAGAGAGAGAGAGAGAGAGAGAGAGAGAGAGAGAGAGAGAGGGGGGGGGGGGGGGGGGGGGAGGATACATATATGTAAAGAGAGAATATACATATATATATATATATATATATATATATATATAAAATTGTATATTCTTTTGCTATATCTTTATTGCTATCAATTTTAAACTATATGCATAATATCATCACCCATCTCTCTTGCTCTTTCAGCATGTTCCATATATATAGCACCCATGTCTGTTAAGTGCAACATTCAAATTTGACTCACTGTGGTTAAGAAAAGGCCGGTGCATCGTTATCGAGTCAATTTACGTCCGATTATACTAACAGATGACTATGATCAATAAAAAAATTAATAATGATGGATAGATGGGCGGTGTGGAGTGATCCAACCTAAGGCACTGAATGATTAGTCAATAACAAGGACGAAGTAATAGTAGCTTTTCACGTACATTTTGGAGGGCAAGTTAGCTTAAGTAGCAGGGCGTTGAGGTTCTTTTTGGAAGGTACCCGGTTCGCTACCACGATTGTCCTAAATTGTTTGTCTCGTTTTGTCTTCTCCTGATTGATCGGTGTCTCTGTACATCTCCCTCTATCTGTTCATCTCTTTCTCTATCTGTTCATCTCTCTCTCTCTCTCTCTCTCTCTCTCTCTCTCTCTCTCTCTCTCTCTCTCTCTCTCTCTCTCTCTCTCTCTCTCTCTCTCTCTCTCTCTCTCCCTCTCCATGTCTACCTTTTTCTCACATAATTTATATTATATTTTTCCACTTCTTAGTGCTTCCAATTCTTTCTTATTACGGGCACGTGCATATTTTCTTTCTTTTTTGTCTTTTGTTATTTCTCAAGGTATTGAACGCTGATTTATCTTCACCAAGCATAATTTGTTTATCTTTTGAGGCACTCGTATTTGTTTGTTTACTAGTTAACTTAATCAAAACAACACGTTAACGACGCCTTAGTGATTTTTATGTTGCTGCTTGTTGTCATTGGTTGTTTTTGTAAATGTTGTTGATGTTGTTGTTGTTGTTGTTGTTGTTGTTGTTGTTGTTGTTGTTTACGTTGTTGTTGCTTCTGTTGCTGCTGTTGTTGTTGATGTTTTTAAGTCGGATGCTAAACCGAACAAAAAAGCGTGGAATAATATATTATTCAGGTCGTTCTGTTTTTACCATTAAAACGTCACGCTTTAGACACATTAAGGTGGTAAGTACAAATTCGCGACATACAACTCCTCGTAACCCTTTTTTATCTTTTTTGCATATTACAACATGTACTTACGACCAGTTTCCGAAAATTTCATGTCTAAGCTCTGACATTTTCCGAGAACGAGATTCTCATGCTTCTACGTAAAATATTTAAAACGAATAGGCTTAATAGCCACGTTTGACAGCCATTGGGAAAACCCAGCTGTCAAGAGGAACCTACGTGCATAAAATGTTTCGCAGTGTTATTCATAATAATTGGCGATCTGATGCCAAAATCTCATTTTCAATATAATTATTATACCATTCACGTATTATTATATTTTTTAATTAATTAATATTACATACCATTTGTCTAAAAAGTCACTTCTGATTAATTTTAGGATCTACAGCTATGTTTCCCGAATAATCTTACAAAAAGAGCAAAGTACCAGCTGAGATAAGAATACTGAAAACCACCGTACGACCTACTAACAGTAATATTGTCTCCATTGCCTTCATCATTCAAGAAAAAAACAACAACAAAACAGTTAGATGAGTCTACGCGAAAATAGTGAACAACTGTTAACAGATTTATACTTAAATGCATACTTCTTGATCTAAGGTCGTAACAACTCAAGAAGAAATACTCCAATAAGAAGTATAATGAATAATTAAAAAGGCGCATAAACATTTTGTCCTAAAGCTATTATTGTAAACATTTAGCAGACAAAAATTAAAAATGAAAACGTATATTATAAATTATTACATTTGCGTTGATCTAACGATTCGGAATTTTTTATTTGTTGGATTTGCCGGAGCATTTACGCCAAAACTGTTCAACTGTACAAATAGAGTAACGCATGCATATCCTTTGCTCATAATACAATTACCATGATATAACGTCCATATTTCATCAAGCGAAAAGGAACATAGGCAATAGTCAGAATTGTTCAAATGGCTTGAAATATATAACGAATCATACACACCGACCGTAAAAGTGTAATAAATATAACTTTAATGCTGCCCCAAGCAAAAATAAACGTGTTAATATCGTTTATTACTGCTATAATTTGTAATGAAGCATACACATTGTCCTAATATATTGATAATATAACTTCAATACTACCCGGAGCAAAAATCAATATACGTCAAACTTTTTCAAAGGGGCTGAAATGTTTAATGACGCTTTCCGATTGTCACAATAATCATAAGCTACGATATAACTGTAACACTGTCCTCAGTGAAAAATAACATGTCAATATATAAATGTTCATTAGCGCTAAAGTGTATGAGGGATAATACCCACTGTCCTGATACATTTATCATGAAACTTTAGTATTAATCGAAGCTAAAATAACATACGTCAAAATTCTTCAAAGGTGCTGAAATGTATAATGAAGCATAGACACCGTCCGAAAAAATACCTGATGTTCTAAAAATTCCAATACTTGCAGATCATCCCAACCGAATAGGAACTTGAACAAACCTTTTTGAAGTGGGAAGTAACAGCACATGAATCGGGCGCACGCTTTGTCCCGCTCCATCATCTTGCCTGATGGTCCAGACACACTGACCATCCCAGATTTAGCCAGGTCTGACCCTTGGAGAAAACACTGCGCCACAGCCGATTGACTGATTGACCACTGTATGACGTATTGTCTGGTCACTCTGCCACTCTGTCAATTACAGTCTGGTCATGCAGCGTTAGCCAGATCTAACTCCTGAAGACAACACTGTACCACGGCTGATTGCTTTGCTCACTCTATTGGTTATGATTTGATCACTCTAGTGATTGGCCAATTGCAGTTCACATACTGGGTCTGCCAGTTGAATTGGCTGCATGTCAGCTGTCTGTACGATTGGTAGCCAGAAATTGTCACTGTGTCGCTGCTAACAGTAATACCGTAACAACATAACCATCTTGAAGCGACACTTAGATTTACACAACTCTCGTAAAGGTAGTTCTCATAAAATAAAATCAAAACGTCAGTGAGTATTCATTAAAATTGCCACACCATTACAATAAAGCACTTCTTAGATTAACACCACGTTTATTATATAGTAGCCTTTACATTTTGAATTCAACATTAAGGTTGTGTTTATTTATTTACAACACAAATAATTATATTGTAGATACGCACTCTTTACAGTTTCAAAGCACTTACAATATATATTTAAAATGCCCTATAGTAAGTGTAGAGCATAACTGTATACACATTAGGAAGAGTCACTTTATTTTTTTTTATTGTGTACCTATCCATAATAGAGTCTATTAGGATAATGATATCGCAAAAAATCACACTCGAAGCTATTATTTTTTTCAATAATACTAATTAACAAAATTCATCGTTTCAATTGCTTTATTTTACGTACCGGTTTAAATAAATACCTACATTTTTAGTGAAATTCCATCGTTTTATGAAAAGGCGCAAATTTTTATTGGCGAATTAAGTGTTAAGCCATGTCCATGTTTCTATCTCTTAAAAATTTAACCGATGACTCAAAGAATCCGAACTCCTATGTCCACTCACCTCAACTGTCAATAAGAGAACTTACCACGCACATGGTCAAACTATTTTTTAATGTTGTCCAATTAATAACACAAGTTTAAGGGCTATGTGCTTTATTTAATCCGTTACTTCTTACGAACTACACTTTCACAATGAGCCAATGACTTCTCCAAATCTAATCAATTTTCGAAAGTTCATTTTCCCTTAGAAAAAAGCAAACAAACCGAAAAGAAACCCTCACAAAAAGTCGATTCAGCGATAGGACGATGCCGCACGGAGCGTTTAGCAGACAGTGATAGCAGAGGAAAGAGACACTTCCAGAAATCGCAGCACCCCATCTCTCGCTGTTCCAGTCCCCTTCGACACTCGACAGGCCCCTCCTCCTACCTCCATGCTATCTCCACCCTCCTCTCTTTTTCTCTCGTTTCTCTTTGCCACCTCTCTATTGTTTTTCTGGTCTGTGGTATAACTGCATACTCTATTTTTTATCTCTTCCCCAATGCCCGTCTTGAACTTTCTACTTTTGCTCCTTGCATTCTGTCTCCCTTCCTACACTCTCAACTATTCCTATAATCTAAAACTCTTTGTTTGTCTTCTTATTCCCCTTCATACAATGTCTATCTCTTCATTCTCTTTTCCAACCCCACTCCTTTTCCTCTTCCTTTTGGAACTTTCTAACTCTTTCCCCGTCTTTCCCCCCAGTCCCCTTGTTACAATCACTATCGTTTCCTTCTCTCTTGTCCTCTCCTTTCCTGCACTCTCTTTTTTCCCTTATCCTCCTCTTTCTGGCTTCCTCCAATCCCCCCTCTCTCTCGATAAGTTATCTCCAGGTCCTAACAATAGGTTCCATTAGCAGCTCTCTTCCTTCAAACCGCCTCACATTTGTGCACACACCCATTATCCAAGTAATTACAGTGGGAAGATGGACAGGAAGTAACAGGCAAGCCCAAATCTTTTAAAGTGTGCGATCTGTAAACCATTTAAAGTTTTAAATAATTGTTACATAATAAAAATACGTAATATTTTTATACCCCATCCCAAACTCCAGCCGGCCCGTTTTTTGTTTTGTTGTTGTTGTTGTTGTTGTTGTTGTTGTTGTTGTTGTTGTTGTTGTTGTTGTTTTTGTTATCGTTTGATCACCCAAATCCCTTTACTCTTTTAAACGTGGCTTACGGATCCTACCATCCCATCCTTCTTCCCAATTGCCCTATTTTCCCCTTCCCTCTGCCCCACAAACACACATACTTAATTCCCTCACACGTGCAGTTGCGCGAACGCACGCAATCCGACCGATTGGCACATCGAGGGAGTGGGTGAGTAAGTGAGTGAATCAGTGAGCGAGTGAACGGGTAGGCTAGTGATTTTCAGGGTCAGCACGCAAGAGATTGAGACCGAAATTTTGTCAATGTTGCGTTTAAAAAAAGAATAAGAAAATACATAAAAAAGGAGGCGGGCCGCACTGACGCAAGTGGTAGAGCATTGGGGTCCTAATCTGGAGCTACCCGACTCAAGCCCACGGTAAGGGAAAACATATGAATCAGATTCCATCCCAGCCTGATTGGATTAGTATAATGTTACCGACTGCGGCCTGGTAGCACTGCACTGTCTACTTTGTTACAAACAGCATTTACAATTGCTTTTGAGCCCGTCGATCACCGCATAAAGTCCTACCCGGGAACTTAGGAGACATTAAACAAAGAGAGAGAGAGAGAGAGTATTTTCTCCAATGCATAAATCCGGGAGAAACATTTGAAGCATTCTGGATAGTACAGAGTATACAACGCAAAAAAAAAACCACCAACAACAAAAAACAATAAAAACACCACCACCACCACCACCACCACCACCACCAACAAAACAAAAAACATCGCACACACAACAAACAACAACAACAACAAAACAAAAAACATCGCACACTCTCCACATGCAGAACTGGATCTACTCCTCTCTTACAAAAAAGCCTTTTGTTGAGAATACCAAACATGAGATACGGTTCAGGTAAGCAATGTTGGGTGCCAGACACCTGTGCCTCAGACGGCAGTATTGTGAAATTGGCTCTACATGATAACAGCATGCCATCCTATGGAAACCATGATAAGATGCACTGCAGACTCATTCCACAGTGGATTAGACACATGTAGACTTAAGTCGTGAACAAAAGCAGACATTATCAAATAGTATGTGGGCAGAATTCCAATATAAACCCCAAGTCTGTTCTTAATCTGTTTGCCCCTTCCACTCTTTGTATGTTTTTTTCCCCTCTAAACAACGTTTATATCCAATGGATGTAGTGTGCAATTAAATACTTCATCTATAACAATGCCATAACATATTATATTTTAAACATTTTCTCACGAAGACTGAGTGCATGATATTTATGGTATAATAGAAATCCTGTAAAGCTGAATTTGAAGGCAGTGCTCAACAGTAGTTATTAATATATTTAGAGTGCTCTGTGTGATTAGAACCAGCAACTGATGGAATGCGCCGGAACCAGTGATACTTCCGGAGAAAAATATGGCTGGTATATTTTACCACCAGACCACTACATTCCCTGAGATATGGTTATATGTTTTTAGACCTACAACTGATTAGTAGGAATAGGATAGAAGTGTAATAGAGAAAGAATAACACGATTTAAAAATAAAATAAAAAAGAGAAAGTTTTAAAATAGATACAGAGATCAACTGCCAAATCTCTATAAAACGAAACAAAAACAACCCCCCATCACACCAAAATAAATAACAATAGATACACAAAAAAGAGAAGTATAAAGACAGACAAATAGACCAATCGTTACAGCCCCTTAGAGTGGATTGAAATATGACACCGCGAGGTTACAGCCTGGACAATCAAATTAGGGACGGGCTCGTGTTGTCAATTTGTCGGATCGATTACAGGAGCACTGGACTCTGATGATTTTTTCTTGCACCACAGTTACATCAGAGAGCATCTTACACGCACGCTTAGCAAGAATTCTTAAAGTCTGTCTTGAAATACAGACATAGGGGTTGCAAGTACAACGTTTTTGTAAGCTTATGACTCGCCTAAAGATAGCGAAAAAGAAAGCGTATAACATGGTGTAATCTTAGCTACGGCGACGTTGCAGTTACGTTCCATGGCCTTCCTCGGATCTTGCTCTAAATTAATGTTTTTAAGACCTTGCTCGTACGTATGACAAGTCCTAGCTTTTAACTCGGAGCCCCCAGTTACTACAAACACCAGTTGACCCTCGTGGAATCACTAACTGTATTGATTCAGTCTACTTCGAGTCATTGACTTTCATTGTTTTTTTTCTTCCGTTATGGAATTAGTTGTTGGTTAGACTTACGATGGTCTAAGATCTATGAATGTTCTAATTTTGATTATTAGTTTAAAGGTTGATGCATATAATTGAAGAGACAATGTTTATAATGTGCTACATAATGTTTAATACGAAATGGTAAAGTACATACTGACAGACATCCATCGTCTGGTGGCCATTGTAAAAAATAAAAACCTCTTTTGTGATTGAAAAAAGGAGTATCTAAAATCTTTACTGTCAATGCCATTTCAGTTGAGGGAGAAAGCATAAAGAAATATGGTCTAATTTTTTTTTACAAGGTGGAGCACTATTTAACTTTGCCTACAACATTTTTTGCACAAGTAATCCCCAAGAGTAATCTGACACGAACCTATGGTCAAAATAGAAGCATATTGCGCTCTACCCTTCCCCAAACCGATCACTTGTTCTACCTGCTACCCTCTTTCAGATTCTCGAAAACTACCTTGTCATTTTCGTTCTAAAAAAACGTTTCCGCTATTAATTTACATGTGGTCATTTGTTTGTGTCCGTTAGTTGAAGTTGGTGACTGCTGTATATATTTGTCTACACATTTCCAGGCACCTCTTGGTGTAAATATTGATAATTGATCCTTGAAATTTAAATTATTGCAGCGTTCTTAGGATTTGTGACCTAGCCATTCTATATATCGGAACGAAACATTATTTGTTTCTTAAGGTCCTTGGATGCGATATAACTTTGGTCTTGCAATCACAACTCGTGTTCTGTTTTTCTCTGTTACGTTTCTGCGGGTTTTTTTCAAACTACTATACGTATATTTCCCTTTCCCCATTCCATTTACATATGTCCCCTTTCACATATTCTCTTCATTTTATATCTCTATGTCTTTCTCCCTCCTTTTTTCTTTGTCTTCCTCTGTATCTCATTGTTTCTATTCCTACCAGCCTGTCTGTCTCTCTGTCTCTCTCTCTCTCTCTCTCTCTCTCTCTCTCTCTCTCTCTCTCTCTCTCTCTCTCTCTCTCTCTCTCTCTCTCTCTCTCTCTCTCTCACTCTCTCTTTTCAAACACTCTCTCTCTCTCTCTCTCTCTCTCTCTCTCTCTCTCTCTCTCTCCCTCTTGCAATCTCTCTTTTTCTAAAAACGGTAATAAACGAATGCTAAAATGTTTTCCAGGGCAACGGAGCAATTTGTTCGTAGTTGATTATTCTTAGTTTGTAGAAAGAGTACTTAGTTTGTAGAAAGAGTACAAATTGATAGGTAATAGTTGTGTGGATGGGATGATGTGTATATACACTATTATATGGACATCTAGGTAAATTAATGGTTAGATAGTTGGATGCTACGCAACAAAAACTGAAAGGAAGGATAGATGAAGTGCTGGGTGGATAGATGGATCGATCAATGGATAAAAAGATAGCTAGATGTATAAATAGATAGATAGATAGATAATAGATAGATAGATAAATAGATAGATAGGTAAATAGATAGATAGGTAAATAGATAGATAGGTAAATAGATAGATAGGTAAATAGATAGATAGGTAAATAGATAGATAGGTAAATAGATAGATAGGTAAATAGATAGATAGGTAAATAGATAGATAGGTAAATAGATAGATAGGTAAATAGATAGATAGGTAAATAGATAGATAGGTAAATAGATAGATAGATAAATAGATAAATAGATAATTGAATATGCCGTTACAAAAGTAATTTATGAAAAGCTAACTGTTAAGACTTACCCTTCAGCGATGTCGATTTGCGACTTTTCTTTGCTTCCCATTCCAACATCTTCTTATTAAAGTCATCCGACAAGCTTCCCGCTGAAAAATGAAAACAAAAATATTATATTTTAAAAATTGAACCATTGCAATGAATAAGAAAAGAATTAAAAAAACAACGAATTAAATAAATATGCATTCCACCGCAGCTCTATCTAACACTATCAAAGATCTCCCACAAATTTCCAGACCTTAGCAAGGGCAAAAATCTAAAATTAAGACAGCAGACCCTCTGCTCATCAATCCATAGCACTAACGTCTAAGCTTTTTTGACACTCCGAAAATCCATTACTAATCGTGAAAACCAACATGCTTCATAGTAAAGGTTAGACAACAATGATAATCTTGGAATTTCAAGGGAATCAATTCAGCACGACATTAGTGCGATGTATAACTTACTTCCCTTGGTTCCCTTAGCGATTATTAATCCAAGTCTGCGTTTGTTAAGTACAATAAACATTTTGCAAAAACCTCCTAATAACACGTTTACTGAAGCATCAACATTCAATCAATCATCGCCTTTTTTATTGTGTTTTTTCTTTCAAAACAATTATAGTTAACTAATTTATATGGTATACGTGAAATTGTATTACGTAGGCGAAAATGTATGTAACAATTAAATATAACATTGTCTGTTGTTTTAGTTGTTGTTGCTGTTGTTGTTGTTGTTATTGTTTATGTTGTTGTTGTTTTTGTTGCTGTTATTGTTGTTATTGATGATGTTGTTGTTGTTGTTGTTTTATTTTCTTTGTTTCCTACATTTCGAGCAAAATAAATTATTAAAACGTAAAATAACATTACCCAACATGGCCGCCATATCCACGCCACTGGCCCCGCCCCCAGGTTTGGCCTGCGACACATGCGCACTCTGCTGGGTCATCATCTGCTGGCGCATCACGACAGGCGATGAGGTTTTTGGCGTGGACCGGCCCAGCAAGCCCTCGCCGAAAGAGCTCGAGCGACTCTGCTCCTCCAGGTAGAGGCCCTCGTAGTCCACCTCGCTCGTCTCCTCGCTCTCCGTGCCGCCGCTGCGCTGCTTCTTGGGCCGTCGCTTCACGCTGTCCTTCCGCGTGTGGATGATATCCTTGACGCGGCCCCACGCCGTCCGGTAGCCCTTCGTCGCCTTCTGGCTGTGTGCCCGGGAATCCCCGGAAAACTCCGAAGACCTGGGAAGTTCAAGGTCGGCGCTTTGGCAGCTTGAAGATTTGTGTAAAACTCTAGTAGGGCTTTCGGATAAGGACGCCAGCTCTTCCAGAAAGTCCTCGCCCTCGGACGCTTCGTTCCCGTTGAGGCTTGGGCTTGACTGGCGTCGCTGCAGCGTGAATTTGTCCACGGTGAGGAACTGTTGATCGCCGGGCGTGGCGGGGGAGACGGCGCCTGCCCGCGTGGCTGAGGAGGAGGAGGAGATGGACGACGCTGTCATGGAGACGGTCAACCCGGAGCAGGTAGTCGGGGCGGGGGATGACAGAGGGGAGGAGCCGGAGGGCGGGGCGTCTTTCTTGGAGCTGCCCAGGTACATGGTGGTCACTTCTATAACGGAGCTGACCTCGCTGTTTGTGGTAGAGGCTCCTCCTCCCGCCCCCTCCACGCCGTCCTCATCCTCTTCGCCCCTCCCCCTCCTCCTCCCGCTGCCCTCAGTCCTGGCTTCGTACTCCTCCCACCAATCCGGGGGTCCCATCCAGATATCACAGGTAAGCTCCGAGTCGCTGCCCTCCTGAAAGACAGGCCAGGAGTTAAGAAATAATCTAAGGCACATTATTGTACTTTGATGATAGCGTCAGCAAAAAGGCGGCAATGTAGGTTAAAAATCATTTACCTATAAATGCTTATTTGAGTAAACAAATGACCAACCCCACCAAAAAAACAACAAAAAAAAAAACCTAGTTTTGGTTGATTACAAGTGTAGGTTATCCCAACAAAGGTTCCCACAAAATTTAAATTGCGTTTCTTTTTGTGCATGTTCAACATAAGCAGATATTGTTAAAAACTAGAATTTAGCTGTTTCTTGGTGCTTATATGAAAATAATGGGCTAAAAAGAGTTACGTTATCGAAAAATAATTGCGGTATTAGAATCGTCGATTTGAACAAGTGCTGAGCATTATCTAATACCTATTCTTAGTCACAAATAATTTAGAAATATAATTATGCCAATCAGTTGCCTTTTCTTAATCTAATTTGCATGAGATAGAGTTGTGTGAAATCAAAAATACCTAGAGTGTCTGATCTTTTATCTTATTTTTTTTAACTTAAGTAAGTCAAACCAACGATATTAATACTTGAAAAGTCATAAAATGTTGCTATTTTGGAATTTATATTTGTTTCAAAACTAGTTTGTCCTGTGACAAAATTATGGTCTAAAAAAGCAGTAATTAAAACCAAACTGTTCAGGCTTAAAAGAGAAATTAGCAGATCATTTACATAGACATGTATTCGTGTCTTCCAAGTAAATCCAGATGAAAATGCATCGTAAAGTTTTTTTTTAGATTTAGATTTATTTATCATGATTTTCAATTTTGATGTCCCTCTCTCGTACTCTCTCTCTCTCTTCTCTCTCTCTCTCTCTCTCTCTCTCTCTCTCTTTGTCTCTCTCTCCCTCTCTCTCTCTCTCTCTCTCTCGCTCTCACGTTCACGTCTTGTCTCTCTTGAGTAATAAATTTCAGATATTCTCACCTGTTCCGACCTCGATGTCCCTTCTGCATCAATACGGGGAACTAAAGGAACCACAACTAAAGGATTTCTAGATGACGAGTATCCACTTGGCGAGGATCCCTGGCCATCAGGCTGTGAACCACTGGCTAGCCCGACCCCAATGTCCACTGCCTTGTGCTCGCCGCTGGACATCTGTGAGGAGAGAGGGCTTATGTCCGCCGGACTAATGGACATTCCGCTGGTCGAGTGGCGGCTGTGTCCGCTTGAAGATTTGCCCAGGTCCCGGATGGTTCTGATGGTCGTCCCCAGGTCTTCGTAAATTTTCTGACCGGTCAGGACTTTCTTCACTCGCGCCCACTTTGAACCGGATTTCGATGACTTGGATTTTGCACCAGATTTGCTGCTGAATATACTTCGTCCTGTTTTGGACTTGAGCCGTTTCCTCGTCTCCCCTTCGGACACTTCACCCAATAACAATTCTGAGGGGACCTCCAGGGAGCCCGTTGAAAAACTCCTTTTGGGCATTCCAGATTTTGACCGCTTCGGTCTTTGGTCGGAGGAGGAATCTACTAATTCTATATAGTCTAGTTCTTCAGCGCTCGACAGCCGAGGTCTACTCGATGGCGACACCCTCCCGCCGTTAACTCGCCCGGACACATCTAAAAGACTTGTGTCGTGGCTTCCTGGGTCCTCGTCACCCTTCTTCTGATGCTGGTGGTGATGGTGGTGCCGGTGGTAGAGATGCCGCTGCTTCTGCTGTTTGGTAGGCATGGTTTTGTACCTTGCCGGCGTGCCACCAGCTTCGAAGGCAGCCAGATCTTTGCGCGCTTGGAGCAGAACTTTGGTGGACTCCAGGTAGTGGCACCGCTGCCGGAGTCGACTGTTCTCGTCTTTCAGAGATCCCAGCTGCTCCATCAGGCGCACGAGGTTGTCTAGGTGCTCCAGCCCAGCAGATGGGGAGACCTGGCAGCATCAGGAAAATATTGTACAATTAAAGTTCTACGCTCGTAAAATATTAAGAAAAACGTTATCTTGCTAATAACAATCTCTTTTACAGCTGATTCGATTAGTTCACCTATTTGGCGACATCTTAAGAAGGGACATTCCTGATAATAGAGCAACACGAGTTTACTTAATCCCTACAGTGACAACTTTGCCGACGTTGTTTAACAAAGACATCGCACTGATACAAAACTTATTTTGACTACACTCGGTTGATAGACTAGTGGAGATAAAAAAAAAACTAATACAGGAGAGGTGAAATTTGAGACCAGGCCGGGAATGCTGCCGAAGTGTTGCAGAACTTGAACGCCACAACCCTTGGTCAATTTAGTCAAATCTGATCTCTTGCCAAAGAGAAAGCTTAAAGCAACAGAGACAATAACCAGTATAACAAAGAAAATTTGAAAATCTATGAGCATAATAAAATACAGGGCGGTTAAAAAGAGGCTTATATATGAAAAATTAAATATTATACTCGATGTTCTAGCAGAAGTGTGAGGTTGTTGAATATTATCAAATTGTAGTCATGAAGGAGGGTACACAACGGGGAGTGTCAGAGGCAGGAATGGTTGTGGGGCAACGATCTCTAACGCAACATGTGATAGGCAACATAAGCAAAGAGAAGAAATGTATCTTTGAATTATGAATCTTAGATGAATGCGTGCCTCTTCTTCAAAGGAAACAAAAGAACTCCGAATTGTTGCTCAGAAAAATAGAACATATTTCAGACAGTCCACAAAATTATGATGAATACGTGAGAGCCAAGGAAAATTGTTAACTCATCATTTGATGTCGAACTCGAGAAGACGTTCAAAATTACAATTAAAAGATCATATTTTACAGTGGAGATTACTGGGTTTTTAATAAATATAAGTAATGATAGCAACACATAGGTATGATGAATTCACTAATGAAAACAGATAGTTTCTGATTTGGAGCGTTTACGATATTTAGGCTATACTTATTGTTATCTTTCCAAATACATACAAATCAAAAGGGAAAAACAGTGAACCTATAAACGACCACCTTCTTGTAGACCTAATTGAGTGTCCAAAGATTAAGTATTACGGCCGCTATCTTTCACACAACAAAATCTAAAACAAAAATCTTTGAGAAGCATACCTTTGGGCTGGGCGACCTTTGTTTCTTAACTGATTTCTTGGGCAGTGACAGGAAGCTGTCCTGCAGACTTTTCTCCTGCTCCGCGAAGAACTGCATGACGTCACCCACGTCTCTGGGCGAAGGGCGGGGCGAGGAGGAGGATTCTGAGAACTGCACGGCGAGGCTGCTTGTACCGCCCGCCTTCTTAGCAGATTCCCTGCCCCTGTGTCGGCCAGAGTGATTGCCCCTGTCACCGTCAGTTGCTCCCCTTGCAGGGAGACGCGATGAAGCTTGGTTGTCTCCCGTCGAAAGAGTTTTGGTTTCGTCTAGTGGTTGAGTAAAATGGGTAAACCCCCCCAAAAATGTCCATTACATTTGAAAGAAAAACTCAAAATATCACAGTAAATATACAGCGACTTAGAACATGTAATGACAAAACCCCAGTTTTAATATATCACACGGGTGGTGTAGAAAGAATAAATAGGAAGAAAAGCCCATATAGTTTAGACATAGTATGTGATTTAGATAATTTATAATAAAGTTAAAAAAATTAAAGTACAGATTCCAATCCAGACACAGTTAAGTTATTTCTTCTTATAGCCACATAGACAGCATCGTCATTGGCCAATAAAACAAAGTACCATGAGTAGATGGGGAGTGGGAGCAGTCTTGTAGAAGACAAAATTACACATTACTAGGACCGGCCAAGGCAGTTTCGTATATCTCAAGACGAAAAACGTATTAGAGCGTGAGCTACTTCTGCTGCAAAAAAAGTGTTTAATATTTTACAAGCGCAAAAAGGCAAAGATAGATTTAGCAAACATTCTGTGTTACAGTCCATTTTAAGTCGCTCTTTGTAAAATGTGACCGACTGAGACAGTACATGTAGTCACGTTTTTGTAATCCCCGCACTGTTTGGAATCTCTTAAAATTGTCAGACGTAATTCTTGGGTCCATCCGCAATATGACCAAGCTACTGACTTTCGACGTCAAGAAAGCAATCAAACATATCATGTTTAAGGTACCCCTGTATTATCTCTATTTGATGACACGTAAAATGTTCAGCTAGCTTCTGACTTTGGGACGTGGAAAATCCAACCACCCAAAACCTTTCTTTTCCTTACTTACCTGGCTTGTGGCCAGCTTGAAGGAGCGTTGTTTCTTCCAAGTGTGCTTGGTTTCTCGTTACTGCATCTGGTTGGTTCCCCTGGGGAGCAGCAGGTGTCCGGACCCCACCATCTTCAACGTCTCCAGGTGCCGTCTTGGGCTGGATGGTGGGGGGACCCTCCGCTCCTGTGGGGTGTGTCGGTTGTTGTCCATCTGTTTTTCCTAGGACTTTGTAAGACGCTGGGCTCGCTGCCTCGGCCGATGAAGGAGACTTTGATAAAGAGCTGGATGGAGTGTCTCTTGGATCTCTCGGATCTTTCAAACGGCGCGCTAGCAAGGGTGAAGTATCTCCCATGCGGCGCCTAGGCTGGGGCGAAGTCGCTCCGAGCTTTTGAGAACCGCTGCTGAGAACTGAGGCCGATGGAGAAGACTTCGGTGTTGGGATCCCTGAAGTTTCTCTTGGGTCTCTCAAACGGCGCCCTTGCAAGGGTGAAGTGTCTCCCATTCGGCGCCCAAGCAGGGGCGACGTGGCTCCGAGCTTTTGAGAACCGCTGCTGGGAGCTGAGGTTACGGCCGAGGCGGCTGCCTCTCCCTGGTGTGTTGAGCTCGAGGTCTGAGCGGTGACCTGGTTTGGCGAGACGCCAGGCACGGACAATGAAGGAGGAACAGCTCGTGGAGTATCATTGGCGTGCGATCTTGGCAAACGGCTAGGCAATGAGGGCGAATAATGGATTCGCGCTGTGCCTTCAGTACCTGCTGGTTTTGTGGTGGCCGTTGACGTAGGCGTACTTTTACTGCTGCTGCTGGTGGTGGTCGTCGATGTGGCTGTGGATGATGTGGATGTTGATGTTGTTGTTGGGGAGCTTGCAGGATCGACGGACGAGGATGCTGTATGGCCAGGGGTCTCCATGACAACCCAGCCTCTCTCTAGCGTCACGGGCGTCAGGGACCGGCGTCGGATGCTCTGAAGAGCCGGCGGGACGCACAAAAACTCAGTTCTAACTACAGACTGCCCGCCGGGAACTCTGTCCATTTATCTCATCTGGTATGGTGGCCTGGACGAAAGCAATGGTAAATAACTTAGGAGCACAAATAACGCTGCATGAGGAAAACCTTATTAGTCAGTATGGAGAGGGCAGCTATAGAACACACATCACATTGCATGGGAAAAAGAATTTTAACATATTGAAAAAAACGAAGAAATAGAAATGGGAGATGGGGAAAATGTGAGAAGAAGGAGGAGGAGTAACAAAAAAAAAAGAATGACAAACGGAAAGAGAGGAAAGATACATCAAATATATTGATAGAAAGGCTGAAGATTATTTTAAAACAACGGATATATAAGAAAAAAACAGACACTACGAAATTTACATTTACTGAGACAATAAAACGTATCCTAAGAGGTAATAAAACAACTATACATCACTATGGTATATAGAGCTATTAACAAAACGTGCAGCATCTGTTGAGAAAGATCAAAAGAACTCACTAGTACCACTTAAGATATTAACCCCGAATAAACCCCGAATACTACTCCACTACTTCTTCTTTTGCATCGTTTTAATTATACCAGCCCACCTAATAGCTATAGTAGTTGGTGCCAAAACAAAGCCGCATACACAACCACATGATATTAGCCCGTAAAAAAGCAGAACAGGTAAACTTCAACAGACTTCAAAGGGTGGTTATTAAATCAATACGTTTGTAAATGTCAGCCGTGCAGGCAGAAAGTTGCTCTCTGAACTATTATTAGATGTTTTACAAAGACGTTTGATATTGGAATCTACATCGATGTCAAATCACACCAATGAGCGATCATAAAAACAACTCGCTTTAAAGTTGTGGTAATGTCATCCATATCGTTGTGTAGACATCAAAGCCTGCATTATTTTCCTAACGATGAGGTATAGACTACCTGTGAACATTGTGATAATTTAAATACTAGCTTCGTGGGATCGTCGGGGTAAGCAATTCTTTTGCCAGAACCGCGATTAGTGAAATGAGTGGAAAGTTCAATATTTTACCGATCACTAGCTGAGAGGAACATTTCGGTGCAGATTTTATTACTCTGCTAGATGATTACTGAACGAGACAATCCCAGTTCTTTATGTTCTATTTTGAAAGGTTTTTTATTGTCTGCATGTGCTCCGAGGAGAGATGTTTAAAACTATAAAAACAAAACAAAACAAAACAAGGTTTGCACTAAATACGTTGGAATAACCCTAAAGTGCATTTTTTTAGCTTCATTAAAAAAAATCCCAGACATACAAAATATTATTTGTTGAAACAAAAAAGAACAAAACAATAACAAACAAATGAGGTAAGCACAAAAAAACACCAAAAAAGCAAATCAAACCTACAAGAATACATTAACAAAACAGAGGAAGAAAGCAACAACAAAAAAGAGCAGACAAAAATGATTTTTTTTAAAGTTTACTGCACCTTAAAACAGGTTTCGATGTAGTTTTACAACACAAGATTATCTACTCAGTTAATTTTGTATAATGCCCAAGCACCAAAATCCTAGCAAAATACCTCACAAAAACATTGAAAAGACCGTTCAGTAAAAAGCATCATCTAAATCGTAAACCACCATGCTGTTGAAATACAATAATATGAAAAAATGAAAAGTATGTTTTGGTTGTCACATACCATGTGGGGCCTTTCTTACATTTTATAATTTGATCTAGATTAGTTCATAAAATTATGTTTTGATCCATTCAACTACCCATCTATATCGTGTTTGATTCCATTTTAGATAATTATAGCTAGACGATTTTGCTCTTATTTTTTAGTCTTGTTGGGGTGGCATTGCAGAAAAATAAGTTTGAAATGAGGACTGTTTTCTTTCCTTTTAAGGACAAAAATTAATAAAATCGTGATAAAATATAACAATAATACTTATAATATTAATTTATAGCAAAATGTTTGGCATCATAATAGAAAGGACTAAAAATCACTTGGAATAATTATAAGACACAATTTTTATTTTACAGCTTTGAAGATGTATACTCATATTATGTAATGTAAAATGTTTATTTTTATTATCATTATTATGTGTAAAATACTTTTAACATTTCCAAATCGATTTTCCCGCAAAGTGACAAATAAAATTATCTTATCTTATCTTATCTTATGTAGACCTTTGGTCGGCATTTTTTTTTCTGAAGGTTTCTGAACAGGTTGCAGAACTACTTAAAATTTAAAAAACAAAGGATATTTGATCGTTTTTTTTTGACGAGGTGTTAAAAAGCTTCCTTAAAAGAAATAACCTCATAAAACAAGTAGAAATATAGGTTAATATTAAAAAAAAAAAACAACAACAGCAACAACCAACAACAACAACAATAACCTCAAATCCCCCTGTGCGGTAAAAAAGAGATTGGCCAAGAAATGTATTTTTTTCTCCTTTTTTCTTGGGGATGGGGGGTCAGGATATTTTGGAAGGTGGGTATAGATGGGCTATGTGCCAAGTAAGGTTCTCCTGATGATAGAATGACTCACGCCAAGAGGTTGGGGGAGTGTGTGTGGGGGGAGGCTGCACATCCAGGGTTGAGGACCTGGTGAAGGAACGGGTACATTTCCCTTCAGGCCTTGCGATAGCGGGGCCGCAGACGAAAACGAAGACGACACGGACAGGTAAGGCATTTTTCACTAGCGTCCAATCATAGCTCTATCCTATACCGGGGGCGCGGCGAACCTGGGGTAGAACATGGTCTTACAACCCAAAAGGTCCGTAGTTCGAGCCCTGGTGATTTCGCTCCCTACTGGTTCGGTCGTTGACAGTTTAATGTTACTGGCTAAGACACGAGTCATGGTATTCTCGCCCTGTCTCGTGTGTGGCAGCACATAAATTTGTCAGACGTCAGTCTTGGGGCGTGTCCACAATATAGTATTGTGGATGGTAAACAGCGTGTTTTACACTGTTTGTGTGTTTGCTGCATAGCGTCCAATTTCAGATTAATATATATTTTAATAGTGGGCGAGTCCCAAGCCTAACCTAAATCATAGACGGTTCATACGTACAACGTCGCAGTATCTTACAACGCGCCGTTAGCTTTATTAGTATGATATCTTAAATGTCGTAAGCTTATAACAACGTTGTACTTTCGATATGCAGCGATGAAGATTGACAGGGTATCTATACCACGTATCGTGTGTTACGGGCAACTGATTGATACTGCGTTGGCAAACACACGGTATAATTATAACGTACATTGTAGTCTGTAAAAAGTACATATTATAGACGGTATTAAGGTTTATAGTGTACGATTGAACGAACGTAACTACACGAAACATAGTTATGGTATAATTAGTATGAACATCTCATAGACATAGCATTTGTCAAACAGAGGGTATAATACGCTTTATGAATCGTATTGCAGGCGGAAAAAACATGTGTTAAAGGCGCACGTTTGATATTTTCATACAATAGACTATAAAGGTGCGTAATATAGACTTAGACCGTATGAAACGTGATTGTTTTAACTGTAGACAGTGCTCAGTGCGTATCATAATAATTAAGCAGTTGGTAGTGTGTCTTTTAGACCGTAGACAACATGACTTGTTGGAGATGGTAAAACTTGTGATGTAGACGGTTTCGTGTAGCTTTCGATTGGTATTATCACAGTATTGGTGTAAGAAGATGGCAACCGCAACAGACTGTGACCACCTGTGCTTTTCCTTGCAATGTGCTGTTTTTGTTGTTGTTGTTGTTTTGTTTTTGTTTTTGGTGCATTTTACATAATGTGTTAAGACACCCAGGGTTTAATCAAAGTAAGTGAGAAATAAAGAGGCAGAGACAGATAGAGAAATAGAGATTGAAAAACATAGAGAGAGAAAGAGAGATAGAAGAAGATAGAGAGAGATTGAGAGGGGGGTAACGGACACATAGAAACAGGTATACATTGTATGGACAGAGAGAAAGAGACAGACAGGCAGGTAGGAAGGAAGGGGGAGAGGATTCGGAAAAACGAGAAAGATAAAGGAATCGCGATCCTGGGAATGAAAGATCCGATTATTTAAATCAAAGACACTTATAGCATACAAATTTTCAGCAGTATTTAGACTAAATTGTGGAAGGGCCCCATGACTAACGTCTTACAGTTTTATGTGCTGCCACACACGAGACAGCGTGGGGAGATCAAGACACCTGTCTCAGCCGGTCACATTATACTGACACTGACACAAGCAGTAACAGGGCACACAAATCGGACAAATACATTTTTGATCGATCATGGGATTTGAGCAGCGGACCTCCCGATCTGGAGACAATTACTCTATCAATATAGTCAGTTCGTCCCCCGCAATGTAAAGGAATATCAGAGATTAAGGGACTAGGCGAAATTAATGACAAAAGAGAATGATGCAAATGTGTTCGTTTAGGTGAAAGGGAGAAAACATATAACTAAAGAAGACCATACTTATCAAAAAATTAATTAAGAGAAGTAAAGTTTATGTAGAGTCTATTAAATTTTGGTAGGGCAAGATAGGGCCATGCATCAAAATACAAAACTGATGCAGTCATCTTTAAAAACATAACGAAAGCAAGAGATAAAAATAACAAAAACATATGTGCAGACACGATTTTCTCAAACAAACAAAAACAAACAAAAAAGCAAAAGGCGAACCAACCTAAAAAATATATGCTTTTCGCTTCATGTTTTAGAAGAAATAAACAACAACACCTAACACGCGATGCTATTGTTGTATATACCAATGTTTGGGAAATGCAGCTAATGATATGACTGTTGTAGAGTAATAGAGCGAAACTGTTACAAACGCTGTGGAGTGTTTACATTATTCATAAACATTATGCCTCAGGTTATCTCACGCCTTATTTGAAACAGATTCTTCCATACAGCTTGATAAAGATTAGGTTGCGTTGAGCCTGATAAAATATTAAAAGAGTGTTATATGAAACTACAGAACAAAATCTCTTAAAATTGAAACAAAAAGCAACCAAATAATGGAACATCTACAACTCGTCACCTCGATTTAAAAATATTATAAACCCATACAAATCATTTTACCAGTTGTTGAAAAATCAACTAATACTTGCATTTTGATCTATATGTGTCAACTAGGGTTCGTAAGTACAACGCTGGCGTAAGTACAACGTTATCATACGCTTACAACTCTTCCTGCTATAAAAAGAATGCTAACGACGTCATTGTACATTGTACTCATGAACCTAGCTATTCTTTAATTAAAGGCACCAGCGTCAGTTACAATTTTGCAAGGACAGTCTGAACTTGAATATTGAACACCTTGGCTAGAATGCAGAAATAATGATCTAGTTACGTCTCGTCGCAAGCCTTCTTTTTCTTTCATTATTGTTACGACGAGACGTAAGCTAAGTCTTGTTTGTACATTCTACCCCTTAAGTCAATTCTCTAGAGAAAGAGGGAGAGTCTTTAACGTCCAACATCAGCACTATATAGGTTATAGTGTGGACGCGCCACAAGGCTGAATTCTGACAATTTTATGTGCCGCCACACACGAGACAGGACGGGGATACGATGACTCCTGTTTCAGTTGGTCACATTAAACTGACACCGACCCAACCAGTAGTAAACGAACACATTTTAAAGCCAGGATTCGAACTCGGGACCTTTTGCGTCGCAGCCGATGTCTACGGGGGGGGGGGGGGTTACTCAAGCGTCTCAAGATATGCATGCGCTGGAGTTGACGAGTTCATGTCAGGTTGTGGATAAATATAATAACAATTATGGGATAGTAAGCTTGTCGATACTCTCAACGGACACCCCAAAATAAGGCTAGTTTTATTTTGTAAAACAACCCTAGGGGGGCATACATTTATCGATTCGTTAGGTAAAAACATCTGTGCAATACCTCAGCGAGGGTTCTAAGATTTTAGGAAAGCTAATTTGGTTTGGGGTTGTTTTTCTTTTTGTGTATATTGTATTTTACTTTTTTGTTATATTGGGAGGGGGGAGGGGAAGGGAGGTCTCGTTTTGTATTGTTTACATACCTTCAATAGGCATTATCGGTTCTAGGTGCAGCATCGCTTATTTGTTGAAGGACGTCGCCTTTCCTGACCAGCCAACACTAAAAAGACCTCTCGGCATAGGCGAGTGGTGAAGATGTGGCTTTTGCAAAGATGTCAACAATAGTGCTAGATCTATTTGCTCAGATGACGTCCCCCTCTAGATCTAGAATGCTCCACAGAAGGTAGTTTTGTTCTTGTCACTGCGATATTATTTGGTTGTTATTGACATCACATCATCCTCTGGGCCTCACGTTTCTTTGCCATTCAGACCTGGGAGGAAAAGACAAGTTGGATTTTCTAAACATTTGAATAAAAAGAAATTAAACAGGAAAAAATGGTGCAATTGATAGAGCGTTGGTCTCCCAATCAGCAGGCCCCTGGTTCGAAATTAAAACCGACCATCGGTTAAAACGTATAGGTCCGATTTTGCCCCCTTCTAGTTCGGTCGGTGTTAGTATAATGTGACCTGCTAAAGCACCTGTCTCGTCTCTGTGTGGCAGCATTATATAGTGTCAGACATTAGTCTCGGGACCTGTCGACAATTTACCTTGTCTAGTGCGAAAAAAAACTGAATATTTCCAATACACAGATTATGTGTATTCATTTTCCTAAAGTAATTCTTTTATACTTAAGGCATGTCAATGTAAGTTTTCACTGAGCCTAAAGAATGATTGTCTTAAAATATCAGTTATATAAGCAGCGCTAGCGAAAGGTTTTTAATGGATTTATTTAATGTTGAATAGTTGAAGTAGTTTATACGAATTTTTTTTATTAAGAGTCAAAAGATGAGGCACTTTATACATATTGTTATGTATTTATACATAAGGCACAACCTTTAAGCAGGAGTAGACTAACTAGTCCGCAATTCTTTTTACAAAGCATTTAATAAGGGAAAGCTCCTGTTACCTTTTTTTCACACATTAAACAATTTCCGTAGAAATTTCAAAAGTTGGTATTTCTAAATAAAGCAAAAGAACTGCTTTCAATGCATGTCATGATTGTAAAATTTTGTAAAACAACTGATTTTCCAAGCTATTCAAAGAACTACAAGGCCAATCATCTTGGTTACACTGCTTATTTGATACTGATTTTGTCAAGTGAAGGAAACAATAGATGGCAATGTTTTTTTTTTCCTTTTATAAATATAGAAAATTGATTTGATTGTCTAGCATCGAACACTAACTAGCTGCAACAATTAGTAAGTCAACTTATTTATACCTATTCTTCAAAGAATAACAAGAATCAAAGAGTCGCCGTGGGTTATGACAAATGTTTAAAGCTTATAAACATTGGATCAAGCTTTGGAAAGCTTTGGGATTAATAACAATAACGAGCGTTTTGAATTAGAAAAAGGAAAAGAAAGATGAAAACATAACCAACACAAACATGACAACCATTTGATGAGGATATAAATGAGACACCAATTGATATGCATAGTTGTGCATCAAAATTTCATGTTTTGTCTTCACGTCAATTGTATCAACCCTTTAACAGTTTAAGTTAAGACATATTTTTGGCTTCTGTCTGCTAGTCTATCTGTCTGTCTGTCTGTCTCTGGCTGTCTCTGTGTCCGCTTGTCTGTATCTCTGCCTGTCTCTCTCTCTCTATCTCTTTCACCCTCTCCATCTACCTCTCCCTCTCCCATCCCTCCTTCCTCCTGCTGTTTAACATATTTCTACTCACCTACCTATCTACCTATCACTACCTATGACCAAGCATAGCCTACTGCCGAAGTGAGCAGTGAGCAAAGAGCAGTGAGTAGTTAGTGAGCAGATTCCTGCATGCCCAGACACCATTCCCGGCTGCCCGAGTGAGCACACACACTTAGTGCTATCTTCGGCGACAGCAACCTGTCTGGTCGTGAGCTACAGCTAGTGCTATTGCTCCAGGCACTATACAGGTAGCTCACACAAGATGGGAATGGTGAGTCATCCAAGGATATTTGAATACATCAGCAACTCGAAATGTGAACAGTGGCTAAGTTTATGGAATATGGCAGCAGTTGGATGTAGTTTGGATGTAACACATGAAAAAAACGAGGTATAAATAAAAAAAAAAAAAAAGTTATGAAATATTAATAAACCACAGTTGTTCCAGCATGTGGCGGTTATTAGTTTTATGCAATCTATAACCTTATCATCTTTTTTTTCGTTAAAATTGTTGTTATCCTCTTCCTCCTTATCATCATCATCATCATCATCATCATCATCATCATCATCATCATCATCATCATCATCATCATCATCATCATCATCATCATCATCATCATCATCATCATCATCATCATCATCATCATCATCATCATCATCACATATCATCAATCAAAATCACAGCCGTGACTGTCGATTGTCCTCTTTGCACTATGCAAACTGGTACTTTTTCTTCCGTTTTATTGTGACAACATATGTTGCAGTAAGTATTATAGCCACCATCAAAATCAACAAAACAATTATAATCTCTCTCATCAGTTGCTGAAAGAAAAATGTCACCGCCAATAACCCCATTATTACCATTAAAGTCATTAATATTATTTTCATTGGTCATCATTCATTGATGGCGATGGGGTACCGTGACTTCTGCCTCAGCCGCTAACACTATTCTGACACCGAACCAACAAGTTAAGTAAGGGGCAAAATCCGACCAAAATAAAGTTGCCCAACCACTTTTTTGAATCCGGTACCTTGTGATAAGGTGCCCAACACACTATCACTATCTCCAACAGCCTGCCCCTGCTCTCCCTCCCTCCTCTCTCCCTCCTGATTGGGTCGGTGTCAGTTTAATGTGACCAGCTGAGACAGGAGTCATGGTAACCCCGCCCTGTCTCGTGTGTGGCTGCACATAAAATTGTCAGACGTTAGTATTGGGGCCCGTTTCGCCTTTAATGGCTTCATCGGACTAATAAAAAGATTTTTATTTTCAAAAGGTTTTCATTAGTCTAATGAAGCCATTAAATGCGAAACGTTTATATGTATCTTTCTAGTTGTTTTTATTTATTGTGTCCCTCAGTTACTAAGTTGTGCGTATTTCCCCTTTATTATTATTCTACTATTATTAGTTGCGCACAAGCATCTACTACTAGGTCCGTAGCAACTGAGTAGGTGTACTCTCAAGTGTTGTGCTCTTTATTCCGATTCGAATACATTTCTATACTACTACTATTACTCCTACTAAAAATATTACTACTACTAATTTCGTTTCAGTTTGCAAACTGGGTTGGTTCTATACAATTTTGATGCAGGTTCTACTGGGCGTTTCTTTGTTTGCATTTGAATAATTATGTGAAAATATATTAAAAGAAAGATCTCTCAATCTATCTATCTCTCCTCTAGATATATAATATATCTTTCTTGTCCTTGTCTCTTCACCTCAGATCGTCTATAAGTCGCCTGCTCCACAGAAACCGTATTCTACCGATAAATCATTGCGGATAATTGATTCTCAGAAAACAAAGTAAATAACTATAGTCATTATGTTAAATTAATTATCCAATGCTATCTCTATTCCTCTTCTCTCCCTCCCCCTCCCCTCTCTATCTCTTTCTTGTATACACACACTCACTACCTCACCATCTTTCCCATGTGCACTCTCTACCTCTCCGTGCAAAAATTCTTCATGGATCTCCTTGTTTCCCACGATCGGAATTGCTCGATTTAGTAAAGTCTCTGGCATCCTTATCTCTCTATGTCTAACTCTTCACTTTTCAAAAACCACAAAGGAGAAAAAAAAACGTCAGCGTCCTCACATCTCAGACATTCCACACAATCTAAGCGTGTAAAAACCGCAGCAATACACACACACATACACACACACACATACAGTATGCACACTCACACACACAAACGTGCATACACATTTAAAACATATCAAGGGCACGTGCGGGGACGAGGAGGGGAAGGAGGGGGGGGGGGGGTAGTTGGTTCTAGATCTCTACCCAGCCTTTGGCAAACTCACCTACAGCTCTAGACACCCAACTCTTTACTATACTAGAAACGGGTGGACGAGGCAACTCACGCGCCTGATCTCGATCTAGATCTACCTGTACTCGTCTACCTGCGCGCGCGTGCGTGTTTTACACCTCTGCACCTAGATCTCGAGTTGGCTGAGGCCTAGAACCTACAGAGAGATAGACCGAGAGAGATAGAGAGAGGGAGAGAGAGAGTCTTGGCATCTTGGAGACTGATATAACCCACGAAGGACGGAGGTATAGACGGACAGAAGGAGGGTAAAAAAAGGGAACGGGCTCGAACTATTACGCTTGGGTTCCTTGGCTGACAGTTTGCTAGGGAAGGTCTAGATCTAGCAAGAAAACTTCGGTTCGCACGCACAGTTATTTTTAGCTGGATGTTCACCTGAAATGTGGCTGTTTGTGCTATCTTTAGCCGGAAGGTAATAACTCTGCGACAGGCAGGGATGTGGATTGAGGAATTCTTGTGCGTACATCTTAGGGTTTGTGTAAGTGTGAACAGATCCATGCACGTGTATGATGAGAGGACTGGTGTGCAAAAGGTTCTTCACAGATACACGATTGTTGTTTTCCTTCAAATAAGATGTTCATAAATTATGTGTATAGAAAAAAAAGCATGATAAGATAGAGAGAAATACTAGGGGTGTGGAAACAGCATGAGTATAGAAAATAACATGAGTATAGAAAATAGCATAAGTATCGACAAAACACAGGAGTATAGAAATAGGATGAGTATAGAACATACCACAGGAGTATAGAAAATAAGAGAAATATAGACAATAGACAATAGACAATACCAGAAGTATCGAAAATACCAGGAGTATAGAAATAACATGAGTAATAACGATACCACAAGTAAAGAAAATGAGAGAAGAGCAACAAATACAATGGAACATAAAGGACTATAAATAGCAAAAACTATTTGCGGTTTGATGGCTTTAGCACTGAAAAGGAAAACGTGATTGAAAAGTATAAGAAGACTTGGTGTTAAGAATTTATGCTTATGTTTTAGTGTGATATAAATCATGTTTATGTATGGTATAAACTAAAGTTTTGTGAGGTGAAAGATTTGTAGAAAGAATTAAAAATTATTAAAGATTATAATTTTGTAACCGGCCTTGTCAAGATGATATTATCGATTATAAATTGAAGAATATTGATGGATGGACATATTTAAAAAAATAGTATTTTGGAAGACAAGCTACACGGCTGCCGTAAAAAGGTTACTTAGATTTTCGATGGAAACAAATGTTTTTGGCTTAGTCGAAACTAGTTTTTTTTTCAGTTTTATCAAAAGAGTATTGTTTAACATTAAACCAAGTTGTAAAGACAATAATATAACAAAAACATTATTGAAGAGCTTTCATGGACATTTTTATGTACATTTAGATTTTAATTGACAAATCTTAGTCTTTCATTTGTGTTGCATTTCCTTTGTATTTTAAAAAATTCTAATCCAAATGAAAAATTGATTCTTCCGAATATTGACAATATTTTAAAGCACATGATGTAGATTGAACCACAAATCTTTTAGATCCTAGCACAGGAACAAAAGAAAGGGGCATGCATAGATTAATTATAGCCTTTGCTCATAGTATTTCTTTGTTGGGAATAGCTACTATTAATTCTGTCTAATAGCCCTATTCTGGTGCATCTGATCTACATGCACACAAGCAAGTACAATTCTTAGCATAGAAATACCAATAGTTTCTTCAGAAAGTTGAGTGACAATTTGTGAATTATGTAACACACAGATTTAAAAAAGTTGATACCAAAGTCAACGCTATGAGCTGAGGTTCACAATATGTCTAGTTTAGTAAGTAGAATAAACAATATAATATTATTCTCCGGTGTCTCTAAAGATAATGCATTTATTTAGAGATATCCACCAGCGTCAAAATTCTCATTTTTTGTCTCAAAAGAAGCTGTCTAGTTAGCTGGTATATATATTTTTGTGGAATCCTATTGGCCACGTTATGTGAAGAAATGAAAGTTTGGCCACGTTTTTTGTGGAATCCTATTGGCCACGTTATGTGAAGAAATGAAAGTAGGTAAAAACGGTAGGATTGAAGGAAATAAAGAAGCTGAAAGATATAAAGGGACATTATCACATAATGGGCCGAAGGGCAAAACGGCACAATCAGAGCCAATGGACAGAGAGAAAAAGAGCCTGGACGATTTAGGTGATCACAAAAAATAACATAGTTAAATTGAATATCTTTAAACCATCTCCACTAACCTACCAAACGTTTCACAAATATATTAAGTTGTAAACCACAAGACAGGACACTACGTCGTGCAGTATTTTTAGATTTTACATAAAATACATGCCAAGCGTTAAGTTTGACCATATAAAGTTTTATATCAAATAGGGGTCAAATTAAAAAAAAAATTCAGGTGCGTATTACTTGTTCCAATGTTCCAGAGCACAAACAGAAAAACTGTTCCTTGTTACATAACTTCGATATACGCATAGCAAAGTGATAATTGGGAAGAAACGCAAAACAAAAAGAATACTGCGAATGAAGAAGAAGAGGTAAAAGGAGTGATAGAAAGAGAGAGAGAGATAGAGAGAGAGAGAGAGAGAGAGAGAGACAGAGAAAGAAAGAGACAGAGAGACAGACAGGTAGACAGACAGACAGACAGACAGGCAGACAGAGAGAGGGCGGGCGAGACAGGGAGACAGACAGGCACAGTCAGACACAGACACAAATACAGGCTTAGAGAGAGAGAGAGAGAGAGAGAGAGAGAGAGAGAGAGAAGAGAGAGAGAGAGGCAACGAGACAGGCAGACAGAGAGAACAAGAAAAAGAGTAACGGTGCCAGGACATTACAAAGAAGAAAAACATTATTTGAAACATGCACATAGAGAAACATAAAGAGGGATAGACAGAAAAAAAACGGGTAGAAGGAGTGTGAGAAACGGAGGTAGAACGGGCAGTAAAGAATATATTAATAAGACGCGCGGTTGAGAGAGAAAAATGTTGTGCAGCATGTAAAATCTAAAATATCAGATGGCACTCAATGTGATGATGCATCAATATCATCAAAAGCAGCATGGAACTGAAGTGTACGCAAATCCAGATAAGAAATTATCGGGCAGCTTCCAGGGGCGAAAAGAAATAAATATGGAGTGAGTCATTCTGTACGTGTGGCAAGCTGCGATAGAGAGGTAGAGAGGTGGATACTGGATAGGCCAGGAGAACTAGATCTATGTACGGAAATAGCCAAGGAGCCACTGTTCTGGTTCCCCTTTCCCTGCCTTCAGCCTCAACACCTTGTTTGTTTGACTCACAGAAAATGAAAGGAGAACTTCAGCAGTGCATACAAAATAACAAGTAGGAACACGACAGAAACAAAACAGCTAGATATTCTTTGAGATCTTCATCCGATAAAATCATCCTTGTTGTACCAGAAAGAAAATATAAATGAACAGGTCAGCGATTCTTTTGCTATCTCTGTCTCAAAGTATGGAACAACCTTCCAAAAAAACATAAGGGAGGCACCTTCAGTGGTCATTTTTAAACACATGCTAAAGTTCTACCTTTGATGATTGAAATTGAACCTGTGAATGTTGTATACATCTCCAACGATTCCTTGTGACTTTTGAATGTAATATTGTACTGTATCAACATTATGTAGTTTTGTTTCTTTTGTAATTGTGATAATTTGGAAATTGTAAGCGCATTGAGAATGATCGTTCATGGAAGTACGCGATATACATGCAATTATTTTATTTTATATTTACTAATCGTTATGTCTGTAATTGTTATTATATTCACATGATGTGTAAAAGGTATGCCAGTGGAATTTACAATGATCGCTTGGCTATATATGTTGGAATGATCATTATTCTGGTACAGGTTATCATTATTATTGCAATTGTATCATCGGCATGCATTATTATTATTATGATTATTATTGTTATTATTATTATCATCATCACCATCATTATTATTATTGTCATTATTATTATTGTTAGTATTATTATCATCATCATCATTATTATTATTGTTATTATTATTATTATCATCATCATCATCATCATCATCATCATCATCATCATTATTATCTGCCGTTTTAGAAGAAATTTTATAGTTCATTAGAACAGTCGCGTTACGCAGTTCAACTAGTAATAAATTTTGCTTCTAGAGCGATTACATTTTATCGTTCCAATAACCAGACCAGTGCATCTCCACCATTACAATGATTCACCCAGTGGTTATAGATCCTAGTTTATCACAGCCGAGATAACACATTTCTAGACATGTAGAGTTTGGTGACTCACCCTTCTCTTGTTATTGTTTCCTTGTTTTTTAATCAAATAAAAGATTGCTGACGCAAGGTGTTCAACGAGTTAAAGACATGTTGTTGTTTTCTTGTAACTTTCTAAGTTCTGCAATATATTGTTTCTTGGGTTGAATCGTTTTTTTTTTTTCTTAAGTCATATTAAGAAAAGATTAGCTGTCTCATATGTGAAACGACAGAATTAATTTTTATATTGTACATTATCAGTACAACGCAGTTCATATGTTTATGGTTTTCGCTTCCAAAGCGATATATCTGTACCAGTAAACCTTCATCTAGAACATGATTCACTCAGTGGGTATATATCTCACTTTGTCACGGGATAACACAGTCAAGATAACACACCTCTATATCTTGGTGGCTCATCCCTCTGTCATTGTTTTATCAAATCGAAAAAGATTTATGACGCAAGATGTTAGGCAAGGTAAAGACACAAAACCTACCTAAACAGAGCATCAAAGACATAACTATGGTGCAGTGTTACCTTAGAGTGTCCATGTTTCATTTTGTTTGAGCGTTTCTTGTTGTTGTTGATGTTGTAACTTTCTAAGTCCTGCACTATGTTTCATGAATTGAATCTTGTTTTTTCTTAAGTCATATTAAGAAAAGATTAGCTCACCCAAATGAGAAAAGACGGAATTAATTGTTATATTGTACAAATCAGTTCAAATTGTTATATGTTTTGCTTTCAAAGCGATATAGCTTTAACAATAAACCTTCATCTAAACAATGATGTACTTGGTGGGCAAGTATCCCACCCTATCACGGGATAACACATTCTAAACCCCTAAAGCTTCATGACTTATCCTTCTCTTTTTTATTATTATCAAATCGAAAGAGACTTCTACCAGAAGGCGATATTGTGGACGAGTCTCAAGACTAAAGTCTGAAAATTTTACGTGCTGTCACACAGAGACAGTGCGGGGATACCCGGACTCCTGTCTTAGCCTGTAAAATAATACTGACACCGACCCAATCAGATGGGCATGAAAATGGGACAAGCACATTGTTTTACCAATCGTGGGTTTCGAACCGTTTCCCTCCTCCTTGGGAGACCAACGCTCTACTACGTCAGCTCAACCCCCGAATGTATGCTGGCGCCCCTATACTTTATCTAGAGTTTTTCGGAAATAAAACACATCAAAGTTTACGCTTGTGTCATTTTTTGAGAAACGTGCACGTAAAATAAGTGCATCAGCCAGTGAATCTTAAATTGCTATAAAGAGAAAAAAGACTGCCAATCTTATATTGCAATTGCCTTTAGAGTGTAAAGTCGCTGGAAAGTCTAGTCAATAGATATTTTGGCCTATGACTAGTAAGTTCGAGCTTGCTTTTCAACATGTCTTCGGTATTGCAGACAAAGCATGTGTCTCCTCAGGAATAATTTTATGCGACTGCCGAAAATAATATTACAGAACTAAGAAGACGTGAACTTTAATGGGTCTAAGTTAGCTCACTGAGAAAGAGGATTAAGTATTGGCATTATCTTTGCTTAATCCTTTTGCTCGGCGATCTAAAGCAACCATGAAGTGCAGATCTAATACAAGATGACACAGTGGTATTTTGAGAACTATTTTTGAATGCTTTCTGACGAAGTAGAACGTATTATTGTTTTTTCCAAAATATCATAATATCCATTAAATTTTTGTTCAACCAGAGAAAGCTCAGTGCAAAGATCTCCGCTTTGTAGAAGTGTTTATCTAATGCATAATAAGAAGTTACATAATTGAATGTTTGAATGGAACTCAGAATTAAGTCCACAAAAAACTCTCAGTGATTAAACAGCTCAGTAGGCAGGGCAAGATTGTACACACAAACCCCTGGACACTCTAATTACTCAACCAATACATCCGACTTAATTTTGTTGTACGGTATATTTTAAAAAAAATAATTAAATTCTCGTTTAGAAAGTAACATTTTAAATTCATATTATTTTTTTTTTAGATTTGTATGAGCGAAATATGAGACAATTATGTGTAACTGTCTGTCAATAATGAGTTTGGGACGTATATATTGTGCTATAGGAGGAGATAACGCAAAAAAAAAATCAAAATTGTTCGTTGCCTTTATGACAAGTGATATAGATATATTGATAACGATCGTAGTTCGTATTCCTTATGCTGCTACAACTGTGTCAATCTATACTTTTAAAGCTGCCATCATCAACGCTGGTACCTAGCTTATTGTTCCATGCATCTTTTAATCATATTTTCATATTTCTGCATAGTTATTGGTTTTAAAAATATGTAACAGTTTTATAGACTTTATAAGTATGGAGTTCAAATTTAACCAGCTAAAGATCAAGAAGCAATCGCACACTTTATTTAATCCCTTATATAATTATTTAGATGGTTAAATATAGCGTTCTCTACCCGTTCCTCTATCGTTAGACTGATGTGTCCCTTTCTATAGTAAATCTTGTTTTCTTTTTCTTCATTTGGTGTCAATATAATGTATACAGCTTCCTTCTTTTTACTATCTCTGTCTATCGGTCTGTCTGCCTGTCTGTTTGCCTGTCTGTCTGTTTGTTGTCTCTTTCTCTCTCTCTTTTTTTTCTCTCTTTGTTCTCTCTCACTCTCTCTCTCCCTCTCTCTGCCATTCCCTCTCTGTATCTCTGTCTGCGCGTCTTTCTCCCTGTCTCCATTTCACACTGTCTCCCTTTCCTCCCTGTCTCCCTTTCTCCCTTTCTCTCTGTTTGTATAAGTCTGTAGTTTACTGGAAAGGCCTGGAAATAACATCTAGTACATAGTGTTGTCTGGATTTCAACACTTCGAAAATAGAACTTTACCTAAAAATTCACTGGATATATCTATGTTAGAGAAGACCTTTATGAATGTAATTTTGCCATTTTGTTTCGGAACTTCAGTGGAGCTAAGGGTGAAAGAATGGCATACCATGGGGGTCGAGTTACGAGGGAAATACACCGAAATGTCAAACCTACGCCAGCACAATCGTGGGGTCGCTAGTTTGAGCTACAACTGATCCAATACTTTTCTACTTTTAACTCTGCAATCATCTAGATCTAGATGTCTCGTTTTAAGGGGAGTAGTGTGTATCTAGTTAAGACTTATAAATCAACGAAACGATAATCAATGTGTTTTGTTATTGTTGTTGTTTTACATTGTAATCTTTGCTCTCATCGTAGAAGGATGCTATACGTAGCTTAGCAACTTATTAACGGTGGGTTGTTTTTTTTACATTGGGAGAAAAATTTATTATTAGATTTTTAGTGTGAGAAAACAGTAGAGACAATGTATGGGTTTCAATTTTAAGAGTTATCTAAGGACAAGACGTGTTTATTTATGATAGTAACCGAATACTACACTGGGCCCTTCCAAATTATCATTCTAGATTGTATTGCTTTCAAATATGAACGGATTGTTAGCCTTAAATTTCATTTCATGTTGGTTATAATTATTTATCTAACTATGATTTTTATTCTTATCACAGGTATCTAACCATATATTTTAAGTAGGAAATGTTTTCTGGCAAGGTATAAAATATGCTCAGAGGTTTCAAGATCTATTACAACCCATACCTTAGGCATTCGCTTCAATCGCCTGGATGAAATTTGGTATTAATTTAGGTTTATGTTTGTATTCAATTAGATAGATGTATAAATAATTCGAACCGTCTACCATTTTGATCAAGATAAAATGGGTTAACGAAGACATTGCCATGGTGAGGTTTATTCAGTGCAAATTCCCGTGAAAAACACAGTTAAAAGTACTTGTGATGATAATCAACATTTTGTAATAATTATTAGTGTTAACTTTCTCCTGTTATATTCTATGTCTTTTCTCTTGGAGAGGGGGGTATATCTGTATCCTTTGTTGCAAGACATTCTGTCTCTTCTCCCTCTTGTTATTTAGACATTTTCTCTATATCAGTCTCACTGCAAATAATTTTTATCTCACGAAATATTCTCTCTTTAAAATAGAGTTTGTTGTTGTTGTTGTTGTTGCTGTTTTTTGCTAGTTTTCTTTTTTTTTCATGTGTTATTAGCAGGGGTGTGAGGAGTGAGTGTTTTAGTTTGGACGAGAAGTCATTGATTGTATTTAAAAATACAATTGAAATTACACTTGTATTTTTTATATCTAAGCAAAATCTAAGCTTTAACAAGTGGAAAAAAGTTTGAAGGTATCTCAATTTTGGAAAAAGTTATAGCTATTTCAAGAACGCGTTCATGTTAGGGTCAGATCTTGAAAATACTCGTACGAAGAAAAAAAAACGCAGTTGCAGAGCGGTGGTATAAAATTGTAGAGAATGCTGAGCAATGGCCGTTTTTAGATTGTTTTACTGTGTTTTCCACACGGTAAAGTGTTTCACTATCATTGTCTATTAGTTTGAGCACATACTTATTGTACGATATTTTTCACAATTATAATACAATTTGTACCACTTATCTATATTAAAGAAGTAAACAAGCGACCTTGTTTAAGTTTAAGTCGATTGGTTTCAGGTGCTTCTCTATGGTCATACTTTCATGACAGTTTCTGTCGATGTGATTTTCACTGGCTTTTTTTTTTAATAATAACACTCGAACATTAATTGAGGATCATTTCAAGTAAGAAGAATATTTACTCCATATCGCTCCTAGATTTAGATTTAGATCTAGCAGTTTCATACCAAAGATTAATCTGGGTGTAGATTTACAGATGGTTTTAATGATAATCTTGATATTTATTTGGTGCAGAAACAGTTCTTAAATCTAAGATCAATGTATCGTCGTTTAATAATGTTTTGTTTTATTTATTTTGTATTAATCACCACGTTTACCAACAAGTGACATGAAAGCGCAAGGAACAAGAAGAAATATAAGAACCAAACATGTAACAGCTGTGATCAACAACTACTGATGCATTAATATGGAGCAATATGATCATGATTGTTAATAATTGAATAAAAAAGCAATAAAACCGTATGAGGTAATACAGAGAGATAAAAAGAGAGAGAGAGAGAGAGAGAGAGAGAGAGAGAAAGAGAGAGAGAAAGAGAGAGAGGGGAGGGAGGGAAATGAAGAGAGAGAGAGAGAGAGAGAGAGAGAGAGAGTACCATTGAGAGGCATAGAATCTAAAAATTGACAGGAATCATTAGTTTTTACATTAACTTCTGACAGAGAAGTTAATTTAACAAGATTAGTTACTAGAAATGAGTGAGGTCCAGTAAAGTAATGAAAGAAAAGGAATGTAAGAAAACCGACCGCATTCGATAGTGAGTGGAGGAATAGAGAGTGAAGAGTGTTGAGAGGAAAGTGGACTCTTACAATACTATTGGTATTAAAGCTATACAGGCAGACCTACTAAAGGTCACTTGGCGACTTGACGTTAACTATCGATAGCAAGAGTAGCCCAGTTTTTCAATCTTTGTTTACATTCGAAACTCTCATTGTCAGGCCAACAGTTTTTATTGTCTAATAATATTCCAGATACTTAAATTCAACCAACCAGAATACAGTTTATCAAAAAGGACGTTTGTAAACATCCCAAATACATGGGTGTTACCAGGAAAGAATGGCCGGGTTGGGGCCATTTAAAACTGGGTCATTTTCGTAGATATAGGTTTAAGATTGACATAATTCACACAATTGACTCATTAAAACGCTTCAAAAACACAACTTAAAGAGCGATTTTGATGGTCCCCTTTTGTTTTACTGTTAGTAAAAAAGATTTACATTTAGTTTTAGAAATAACAATATTTTTCGATGATTTTGATCCCCCAGTAGAAAAATTAAATTTTGTCGATTCGAGCTTTGTCGTAAACGTATCATGATGACTTCAATTTTATTTCTAATTGTGGTCATTGGGTATTATTCTTTAAGATATACCTACTTACTTAAAAACATAAATGAGATGTGGCGAGATTATGCTATACGAAAAGAGAAACCTGTTGATATTTGAACCACAAACTGCCAGCTCGACTGAACAAAATGCGCTCCTTTCCACCTCACGTTTTATGATGCACACAAAATACAGCTTTCCATTATTCATAATAGATATATCCATACATAAAAGCAAACGTTAATTGAACTTGCAGCTACAGGATATTACCGCTAATATTTCCTGTCATTAAAGACAATTATGGAGCAGCGCCCTACTTTTGTAGGCGTAGGCTGATATGGTTATTATAGTTGCGTACTGCAGTATACAAATTTAGTCGAAATCTGGGTTATTTACACTTGAAGCTTGGTCTCCTTAATATGAGGTACTAAGTACAAGGAAGAAGTAGATATATTGTGCCCGATTTACGATGCATTTAAATGTGATAGCTGGACGTCTAAATTTATTCTATTTTTGTACTTGTGGGGATAAAATACGGACAACAATATTCGCACTTTAAAATAGCGATGCAGTATGTTCTGCCACAGTGAAATGACTAACAATTTTTTTTATATTATCAGTCATACAGAATGGTAACTGGTAACAGGAACTTTATGCTACACGTGTACTTGTCGACACTGAATTAAAAAAACAAAACAGGATGCTCCTGTTTACTGTTTACTTTTGTTTCATGAGTCATACTGCAGATATATAATTTTTAACAAGCAATCTGGTTAGTGTTCTGCCTTTTTTTAACAAGTAAAACAGTTTTACACACACACACAAAAAGGATCAGAAAGACTACTTAAACCCACAATGATTCTTCTTTTTGCTTCTAATCACACAAAAGTACTGATTTAAAAGTCGTGTTTTTAATTTTTTTGTTGTTGGCAGTCTGTGATTATAAAGAGACATAACACTTGTCCACAATTGTATCCATTGGAGAGAAATATCGCAAGAAAGAAGAAAAAGTGTTACAATTGAGGAGTCGAAATACAGAAAAAGCATGAAGTTGCTGTAATCTTAGCCATTGAATGATAAAGATACAACCCTACGCCCATCGTAAATTCAAGGATCAACACAAATGAAAGTGAAATTTAATTTTAATAGAAACAGTTCACTATATTTTACACCAATCGTGATGTGCCATAATTATACATCGTTTTTAACAATCCATTAAACCGAAAAAATTGAAAAGATAATTATACAGATATAGATAATTCTATAGATTATATTGTGGACGTGTCCCGAGAGTAACGTCTGCTAATTTTATGTGCTGCCACACACAGACAGGGGAGACCTGAATTCCTGTCTCTGTCACCGAACTAGTTGACGAAATCGGACGAATAAATTTCGAACCGATCTTGGTTTTCTAGGTGCAGACCTTCTGATTCAGAGACCAACGCACTACCATTTGAGTCAGTTCGCCCCACAAAGAAGAAGAGGTAGGCCAAGCCTAAGATGGGGAGATGATAAGACATATCAGTTCCGAATGCAACGGATGTGAAAGACTAAAGATCTTTGTTACTTGTACGTGTAGATGGTTCAAGAATGACTCTTCCACAGAATGAATGCTACCTATATTTAGATTTAGATTCAGGTTTGAGATGTAGGTTGAAATTTAATTTCAAGACGCCTTAGCGAAAGTATCTCCAAGCTTGAGTCACATTCTCGTAGCCAACCACACTGCATCGAAACTTGTAAAAACCTTCATACTTTCTCAGATTGACTACTGTTTTGTCGGTGGTGGCAGTTTAAGATTAATTTGCCCACAAACTATGGTTTAGATAGAACGTTTCTATTTGTATATGGATATGGCTCTATAACGCACGTCTTGTGGGCATTGGGGAGTAGGTTGAGATTTAATCCAAACGCGCTTTAGCGAATATCTCTTAGCTAATGTGACAAAACCCTTAGCCACCCGTACTGTCGATAGGTTTTAGAAGGTAGGTTAAGATTTAATCCTTAGACGCCTTAGCGAAAACCTTGCTATAGCACCTAGACCATTTTGTCGGGAAATTTGGTTGTGAAAACCCCCATACCTGTTCAGATCGTTCAAGTCTGCTGTTTAACCGTGATTTCATTTGTTTAAGATTGCACACCGAAATTGGTTTAGAATATTTTTAGCTGTGTAATTATGGGTATTGCTATTTAAGGGAAAACGCGTGTCTCAAAAGTCTTATGACTTAGATTGATAACTCGAGATTTGAACCCCAAGACACCTCAGGGAAATTTCTTGCAGCCATAGCCCCAAGAATATCCGTGTCGTCTTGCACTTCATCAAAGTTGAAAGGATGAAAACATCCATGCCTTCTCAGCTTGTTCAAAGGCCGATGACGGCAATTGTTTGAGATTTGCACTTCAGACATAATTATTTTAGAACATTTCTATAGATGTTTGTACTGTATCTCTATATCAAAAAGCATTTATTCGTCTTGGAGCTAGCTTGAAATTTAATCCCAAGCCGCCTTAGCGAAAGTTTCCTAGCTACAGCCCCTAGGCCACCCGTCGGGAACGTTGCTTGTGAAAACCTCCATACCTTTCAGGTGTGTTCAAAGGCTACTGTTTACAAGCTGAGCGGGTGGGAATAAGCAAGGCATGACGTTTTCTGAGCTTGGTAAGCTTAAGTCTGGAGAGGGATCTTTCAATCCCGAGCACGGGTTGGATCGGGCACGGGGATAGGTCCCCGCCTCAGGTGAGACTGATAACAGCCTGCTGTAAACAAACGTGCACACTGATTACAGCAACGGGTGATAGTTGATTGGGGGACGGCGGTGGATTGGGTAGATAGGACGGGGAGTAGGGGTAAGGGGATCGTTAAGTTGAGATTAGTTGATTTGAGTTTTTGCTCAACGTCCAACATTAGCATTAAAGAGGCTATATTGTGGACGAGTCTCAAGACAGACGTCTGACAATTTCACGTGCTGCCACACACGAGACAAGGCGGGGAGACCTAGAAATCTATTTCAGTCGGTCACATTATACTGACACCGACCCTACCAGTAGGGGGACGAAATTGAAATAAAGGAAGGAGTATTATTTTTAATTAGTCGTATGTTTCATACGTTTACTATCGAACCATTATATATAGAGATGAAAATAGCTGGTGAGAGTCAAACCTCGTACCTCTTACTTTTTAGTCAAACGATGGAGGGCTGGTTTGGTTATTAGTAAGCGGTACTTGGGTTGTAAGGGTTGGGGAAGAGGAAAGGGTCTAGTTTTAGACTCGTTAAACGACCCCTAGGTTTTCACCAGCTGAGATTCGAAATTGGACCTCTTGTTTGTGTGTCCAGAGCGCTAACCAACTGAGCCTTCAACGTTTCCGATAGGACTTGATAGAAGTTCTTTGTATGAGAGAAGTTTTCCCCTAGTTCTACGTCTTCTATGTACCCAAGAAGAGTAATATACGAAAACGGGTCCCAAGACTAACGTCTGATACTTTTAGGGACTGCCACTCACGAGATACGTGTGCGGAGATACCATGACTCCTGTCTAGATCGTTCAGATAATACATACACTGACCAGTAGAGGGATATGGGGTAGATTTATTTTGTGTTTGTACTAGGGTTTTAAGAGTCATTTTTACTTTCATATAACTTTATATACCCATCACAAGTGGGGCATACTTCATTGAATTATATGAAGGTTCTCATTGTGTAATTTGTATACAGCGGATTTCTTGCGTCTAAAATGTTTTCTATATTTATCACATTGAATCTTAATACGTTTTCAGATAGGGTGGATTGAATTTGAACAGTTTTCAAGCAAATAGAAGATGTCAAGTAAAACAGAATTGGCTGAGAAATTTGATCTAAGATATATCCTATAATATTTTACATTTTTAAAGGCAACTTTGCTTCACACTAGTTTTTCCTCAGTGGCTCAATAATATGACAATGCTCACTGGAAAATGATACTCACACAACATTGAATAGCATGTACTGTCACCGTTCCATTTACTTTATATCTTTTTATATTTATTTCCTGAGGGATTTGTCTTAACGCTCAAATAACAGCTGTCAAGCTTTTTTTTTTCACTTTTTTTATCCTGTAGATATTATTTGTCTTTCTGTGTCAACCCAAAACGAATGGGCTGAGGCTCTTAGATAATGTTAAAAATGAAGTACAGCAAGAAATGTAATGGCATACTTCTTCGTAATGCCATTGGAGAAATCATAACCCTTAGTTTCTAAAAGAGTATGAGGAAGACTTTTGTAGGTACATTACAAATAATGTTCCGCCGATTGACACAAAGAGCTGGAAAAGTAAAACAATACGTAAATGGAGTTACGTAGAGGGAAATAAATTGAAAGTGCTTTTTTACATGAGAAGCAGCGATCAATATAATCTGCCACACGAATTTTGAAAGCCGACTTCTCTTAGTGGAACCTAATACAAATCAGCACGATATTATGTAAAAGTGCCTATAAAATTGGTGGCTATGAAATTGAGACATAGATAGATAGATAGATAGATAGATAGATAGATAGATAGATAGATAGATAGATAGATAGATAGATAGATAGATAGATAGATAGATAGATAGATAGATAGATAGATAGATAGATAGATAGATAGATAGATAGATAGATAGATAGATAGATAAATAGAAAGAGAGAAAGGGAGAGAGTGAGAGAAAGAGAGAGCATAATACTAACCCATGGGTGTTGAATTGTATTACGAAATACCTGAGACAAAGACAACCAATACGACGACAGTTTTCAGATGCTAAAATGTATTTCTGTCCCCTATAATTGCTTTTAGTGCTCTCAAGAGAGAGTAACTGAGTGCATTGGGTTTTATAAGTAGTGACAATAAATGAATTCGAAAGAGAAAAAAAAACACGAGAACTTACAAGTAATGACACTGAAGAACTTGAAAACATGTTAACTTATAAATGTAAGAAATTGAAAACTCGAAGCATCAAATAACTAGAAAATGAGAGAACATACAAGTAATGACAATCATATGACAAAACTAAAACACTCGAGAATATACATGTAGGCCCCAGTGACAATGAAATAACTAAAAAACATTGAGAACTTGAAAAATTGATGGGCCTGTCAATTTTAATTTCCCCACAAAGGATTTATAAACTAATTGGTATCGTATTTTATTTTAACTGACAAGTAATGACGATTAAAAGAACTACATTACTTAATATCAATTTTCAAGAAATAAGGATGAAAAACTCGAAACCATGTAATGAGAGCTTACATGTATGCCATGAAAAAACTAGAAACAATGATAACTTACAACTTACAGGTAATGACAATGAAAATGTTTGATTAGAAAACTACGATTTTCAAGGAATGAGAAGAAAAAAAAATTGAAATCATTTTTTAAGAACTTAAAATGAATGACCGTGAAAAAACTAGAACGATGAAAAATGACAAGTTATGACAATGAGACGATTCGAAAACTCACCTCGAGCTAACCTGTTTTTGGGGGGTGCGGATTTTTCCGAGTTTCAGAATCTGGAAATTTTGATTGGCCTAGACCTTTATTGTTGTTGATTCTGTTTTGTTTGCTTTGTGGTTTTGCTTTCTCAGGTAAAGAACTTGACTTGAATAAGAACTAGATCTAGATCTGGATCTATAAATCTAGATCTAGGCCTACTTTGGTTTATTCCACGACGTTGTTTACTGTTTTCGTTTTCCTTTGGGTTAGTGATTCAGTCAATATTTTCTTGACTTAACGTTGTTTAAAGTTTTGTCATGTTTTTAATTAATAAAGGGTTTCTTATATGATATAATAGATCTAATAAAAGTGCCAAAGTTTACATAGAATCCTGACAAAACCGAAAATCACTCATCTAAAACCTAGAGAAAAATCCCGTGTCGAAACTCTAAAGGGGTCGAAACTTAATGGGGGCTGGCACGAGCTGGTGCCTGAGGTAACCCCCGTGTGTGAGCAGGCAGAACCAGGAGGGATGGTGAGATGGTGAGATGGTGAGCTTGGATGGATAGAGAGACGGAGAGCAGGAGAGCTGGCTGGGAGAGATGGAAGATATGGAGAGAGTGAGTGAGCAGCTAGCGCGCTAGATCTACCTACAGTGGGGTAGGGTGGGGCGCACCTGGATTTAGCGCTAGATCTAGGCAGTGCGTGAGGGAGGGAGGGAGAGTATATGTATGTATATATAGAGAGAGACAAGGAGATACAGACAGACATACAAAAAGACAGACAGACAGACGTAGTCAGAAAGAGACAGACAAACAGACACACAAACAGACAGATAGACAGGCAGGCAGGCAGACAGACAGACAAATAGACAAACATACAGAAGATAGACAGACAGACAGGCAAAAATTAGACAAACAGACGGACATATAGATAAATAGACAGACAAACAGACAAACAGACAGAGAGACAGACATGCAGACTTTCTTCTATTTACAGTCTATCATTAATCTTTTAAGAGGGGAAAAGACAGCTTAGTATAATTGGAAAAACATACCAAAACAATGTACACACATATACATATATATAGCCTGTCTCGATGCCTCGTCTCGAGTGATTTCATCTGGGCTTGTGGGTCCCACAACAACCGGTGATTCACAAAAGAAGAACAAATAGAGAAGTCGATCTAGTAGAGACTCATCCTGAAATCATGTACTAACTGTCCACATAATGTCGGGGGGGAGGCTAGGGGTGGGGGACTACTCGACTTCCTCTCTGTTCAAAGGTAGACAAATCTCATCTGATAATTACAGTTCTACAAGAGAGAGAGAGAGAGAGAGAGAGAGAGAGAGAGAGAGAGAGAGAGAGAGGAAGATAGATATATTATACAGAGAAATGGCTGTAGGGGTTTTCCCCCTCATTCCACTGTAAACAAGTGCATAATTGTGGAGCGAGTGGAAGAGTGGAAGGGTGGAGGGATGGAGGAACGGCAGGGGGATGGAGGCCTGTTGCGCTGGAATGCCAGACTCAATCATAGGTTCGGGCTACTGAGAGAAGAACAGAGACTTAGAGAGCAAAACCAGAGGAAGACTGAAGGCTACGAGAACCGACGAGGTTTCGAAATCGCTCGACAGACCAGGTATATTCTGTATACAGTGTACCCGATATAGATAGGTATGCACAAGAGTTAAGTAAACTTAAACGCCCGACTATGTCAAGGAGATTCTTTATAAGTGGACGTCTAGATTACAGTTCCCCGTTGTACATACTGGCACAAGAGTCTATGTGCTGAGCGCTCAGTTAATCCATCTGCTATGCTGCCTCTTGTTTTCTCCCCAGTGCTAAATTTATTTTCAGGAACCTGTTTGTTCGGGGTGCATCGCCAATGTATAACAGGCAGTAAAATTTGGGGTGCATTGGGTGAGGAAAAGTTACATTGACAAGTAAGAAAAAGTTACATTAACAAGTATGTTAAATGGTCAAATGTTATTGAACCAATTGCACTGGCAATGCAAACAAAAGTTTTAGTGGTGAGAACATTTCTTCAATGCCTAACCAATATTAATGATGTCAGCTACCAACGTTAGGCTATTTTGTGGGCATTTTTTATATATTTAAAATTGTAGGCATTTAGTAATGTTAATGTCCGCATCTATGTTAATAATGAGAACGGACTGGATCACTCAACAGAAGGCCAAAGCTGTGTTCTTATGTTTAGTGGATGGACATGAAAAACTCATTATATCTAATGCTAAATGGCTGCCCATAGCCCGGCTGTTAGTCGAACATGATGTTGTAATGTATGTTACTCGATGTAACCTAAGATCGCCTTTGACAGAGGACTGGGTTTATGCGTAGGCCCTACTAACTGGTTATCTAACTATCTTTCCAAAAGTAACTTGATGTAATAATGATGATAAGGATAATAATAATCATAATAATAATAATAATAATAATAATAATAATAATAATAATAATAATAATAAAATAATAAATTTCAATAAAAAAACATGACCAAGTCACCGAAATAACCGACGTCCACACATTATTTTATGAATAACAAGGTTAAAGGTGAAAATTTAAAGCAACCAGTGTGAATCAGGCACAAATCGGGTTGGGATTTAGACTTTTTGAAATACTATCAGGGTGTTAAAAACGGTTTAAAAAATTAGAACTCATATAATCATTTTTAGAACAGGATATATTCTTTTAAAAAAATGAAATAACGTTAATATAAAGAATCGTTTCTATGCTTATAGAGATCTAGACTTGAGCCAGATTCGTTCTGGTTGCCTCATAAAATTATAACTAGATTTTATAAGGCCAAGTCAGGTGCAGAAAGGTGTCATAATTATTCCATTCTACTCAGCAATTTTGCAAAACTTATCTTTTACAACTAGTTCAATATGACAGTTCGCTTTGGCTGCCAATCTTTTTTATTTACTGGGGAGCCTTTTTCTTGCATTTTTGTAACTCATGTCTAACTTGTGTTACTCGCTTAAGGAAAAGAGTTGCCTGAATAAATTAAAACTTTAAAAAAGGTACCGATTTCTTGGTGCATTATTTTGTACCTAGCAACAACTTTAGCTATAATGTAGAGATCATCCAGGGAACAGAGTTATGTGACATAGAACGTTTGCTGAATAACGCTTGCCTTTTCGAACTTGTAATAGATATTTTTTTACCAGCAAAAGAAGACCTCTCTCCGTCTCTAATGCATTTTCCATCTGTTCTGGTCTGCCATTATTGTACTGTTTTGTCCCCTAGTTTTATCTATGACCAGTTCTTCAGCACAATTTCGTTTACCTTGCTCTCTCTCTCTTTCTCTATTTCTCTTACTCTCTCTCTCTCTTACTCTTTTTTTTCTCTCTCTATCTCTCTCCCTGTCTCTCTTTCTTTCTCTCTCTCTGTCTGCCTCTGTCTCCTCCTCCTCCTCCTCCTCCTCGTACACTGTTGATTAGTCCGAGACAATTAACTAGAGTTGCGCCCCCCCCCCCTTTTCAATGTACAGGAGTGCCTCTCATCTGGAAAAACAGGACATGACTCAAGAAGTTTGACCATTGACTAGAGTGAATCAGTCTTAGAGTCCAGCGTAGAATAAGTTTAAATGACGTAGTTACACTATTTGGTTTGTATTTGTGTCCGTCCGAATTGTTTATCATTCATTTTTTTGTTCTTGGTTTTCATTTATCTTTTTCTTCCCCTCAAGGAGGAAAACAAAAGACCTGACCGATCAAACTCTACTGAGACGCACCCAACCAGTATGGAACAAGGTAGCTTGAGCGGGATTTGAACTTCAAGCCTCTTTCGTCGAACGCCAACATTTTAAGCCCAATGTCACCACGTTCTCCACAACTTAAACCTTAGATCATGGTGGATTGCTTATAACAGTAGTTCACTAAGACCATCCACAACAAAGCAATGAATTAATTCCTCTCATGACTGAAGCTTAATCTTCCTTCGTAACTCCATGTTCATATTAAAGAATGACAAATCAGCTTAAAAAGCGGGACTGGTGCTTAGAAAAGGTTTAATACAATGTATAGTTTATATTAAACAGGTTTTTGAAGCGGGTTTCATTTTGTAAGTTACATTAAAATAAATTGTCAAAGTTATCCAAATGGTCTTTTGTCACACTATAGAAAATGCAGCAATATACATAATTATAAATTATTATACAAAATATGACTGGTCATCTAGTGACGATAGATATTAATGGAAACGATAGTCACTATGACCTTTTAAATTTTGATTACAGTGCACTCTTTTTAATATAATATTTCAACAAGATTTGCATTTTAATAAAAGCTAGAATCTGACAATCATTTTCCTCAAGATAATTTGCTACTGAGAATATCTCTCCCTCTCTCTAGGAATATATTATTTCCCCTTTTTTCTTTCTCTCGTCATTCTTAATTACTCGTAATAGGCGTACATTAAAAATCTGTTCATTGTATATACCTGTCTTTTGATCTGTTTTCTTTCTCTTTCGTCGATTATTACAACTTTTGTTACGTTGACATAATAATGCATCTGCCTCGTCGTTCCATTTGTCTGCCGATGTTACTTCTCATTCTAACATCCCTTTATTCAGCTAGTCGAGTCTTTGCCCCTCCCCCTCCGGTTTCCCTCTGTTTGTCTCTCTTTCTCTTTCTATCTCCCTCTCTCTCTCTCACTCTCTCTTTCCATGTCTCTCTCCTCTTCACTTTCCCTCTCTACCTTTCTCATCTCCCTCCTGATCATTATCTCTATATAACCTCTAAAATCCATAAACTGCAGGATTTCCACCAATCTTTCCCACAGCATGATTACCTGAACCACTCCCCTCTCCCTCATCTCCACATCTCGCATCCTCACCCCCCCCCCCCCCCCTCTAAATCACCCATCACATAGCACTCATGTCGACTTTATTATCTTCGCCTACATCCATTTCTTAATCCTCTGATTTTCCTACGAATTTAAGTTCACTTTAATGAACACAAAAAAGTAATGTTACCTGTCGAGTGTAATATTATTCTCTATATCGCCTTTCGAGTGTGCAGCCCTATTTTTTTTTTTTATGTAAACAAATATACGATAACAAAAGTTTCATGGTAAGCCCGGGAAAGAAATTAGTCATAAATCATTGTACGTGTTCGCTTTTATTTTATGGTTCTAGAAATCTCGCTCTATAAAAATTTTTTTAAAGATGTTTATTTACTCTCTTGTATGTTTCTTCTCTCACGCGCTTAGTCTTTATCATTCTATCTATCTATCTATCTATCTATCTATCTATCTATCTATCTATCTATCTATCTATCTATCTATCTATC